>APFE030612274.1:0-17827 GCA_000404065.3 Pinus taeda | reverse complement strand
ATTTGTGTAATCCTAAGATATTTCCACTTGTATGATAATACAGATAGTGGGGTTTTTAGCTGAGGATTTCCCTAGACTATTCTTCTATGTTTCATGTGTATGATTTCTTCTTCTCTATTGTATGTGTTCTAATTGATTTTGCTCAAATTGATTAAGCTTCCGCAAAGTTTGATAGTAGAAGTAGATCAAGTCTTTTGCTTTAGTATATTGCATTATCAGGTGATCTACAGTGAAATTTCTACACTAACCAATACATACTCCCCATATTCAGCTTAATCATATTGCATTTCCTTGAACAATTTATCTTACTACCATCTGCAATCATCACTTGAAATTTTGGTGTTGGATATAGAAAGCAATTAAGAATTTTTCCAATTTGTGATTGATGAATTTATGGTTGCTACTTGAATCAATCAATATTATTACCCTTTGCCTTTTGATATACCCTTCTATATTGAGGGTTTGTAGAGTACTGATGTTGATTAATGCACGACAAGATATTGTTGGAGTAGTTTCCTCTTGCTCTAGATATTGTGAAGTTTCCACTTCTTGATCAAAGTACATGTAGAAAAATTTCTTATTTGTGGATTTATGCCCTTTACTAAACTTTTTGTTACAATTGAAACATAGTCCTTTTGCTCTTATTTCATCCATTTGCTAAGGAGTCAACCTTGTCAGTTTAGGAAAGGGAGCATGATTTTCAGTATAGTTCGCAGGGAACAATTTTCTAGTGGCAATATTTTTACTTTCAACTTTCCTTGCCATACTGAAGCATGCTCTAGAGATTTAAGTTCAAAGAGGCACACCTCATGTTGGATGCTTTCCTTTAAAGTGTCTGTTGGGCCTCCAAAATGTCTTGAAAATGACATCCACTGTCAACTTTTTCACCACCATTTCACTCACATGTCACATCTCCATAACCATATAACCTTTCATTAGCCACCATTTTCATAAATATATGGGTTAGGATCCTTATTTACCAAAGTTATTTACTTTATGTGTTTAAAGTGAATTTATGATTAAAAACTAGGGAATTAACATGGTTTCATGTATCTATATATGTGGTTTTAGTTTCATGATATGTGTAGGTTATTTGGAAGCTTCCAAGGCACCCTTATGTGGCCTCCAATGCTCAAATTCGAATTCCCTTCAAAAGAGATTTGGACATGTGTCCTATTTGGATTGTAACTCTATGAGGTGTCTCATCATTTCCTATTTGGATTAGAACTCTATGAGACACCTAGGGTACATGTGTCTCATTATGAGCTATTTAGTTGTAACTATATGAGATTTTAGTGGAACTTCATTAAATAGGGTAGCTTCTTACGTTTTTGTATAAATAGGAGAGCCTTTTCCTTTGAAAGGCATGTGTAAAGTTGGGGAAATGCTCATGTTTTGAATATAGAATTTGGATTTGGCACCATACTCATGAGTGATGTTCACTTTGATTTGGTTATGCTTGTATATGGAGCTACTTAACTTTCCATCCTCATACCCCATTGGAATGGCCATCTAATGATTGTGAAATTTAATTGCTTTTATAGATTAAAGTTCATTTGCTTTCTTAGTATTAGTTTTAGAATGACCGTGTAATCTTTACTTTCCTAAAAAACATCTCAATAGGGAAGATTTATGTATTTTCTAATTGGATTAAGTTTGAGGCAAGGGTTCATAGTCATTTAGTTTCCTTTCATGTTCTGTTATTTACTTTCTTAGATTAAACCATCAATTCATTGTATAATTGAATTAAGGAGCGAGTCGAGAAGGTGACTTCAAATTGGGTGATTGAATGTTTAACTTATGCAATCATTGAGCTTTACTTTTTCATGCCTTTATATTTTGTTTTAAGATCCTCATTTACTTGAATTAACTGATATTCCTAAAGATCATTTCAAGAAATTGATTTAATCATATTTCAATATTGAATGGTTGAATATCGAATACATGCAATTATTGAGTTATTTTCTGCACACTTTACTTGCTTTTCTAGGACAGTAGAAGTTAATGTATAAATAGTTGCTTACACCTCATCTCAAGAAGGTAACACTTCATAATTGGATGTTGGAGTAACTAAGTATACATTAGTTGTTTTTTATTTCATAAGTTAGTTGAATTTCAATTTTATTATTTGATTTCATAGATTAGATGAATTGCTTTTTGTTATTTTGTAATTAGATTGATTAGATATCATTTTGGGATTCAACTGCGTTAAGTAAGTCATTCAAACGTATGACCATTTCCATGAGAGGTAGTCGTAACTGACTAATTTCTCATGATTTTTGAATAGTTCACTTAGCACTCATTGCATCGGGTGATGCTCCCAGGGGTGAAGAAGTGGGATTGAAACTAGTGAAATGTGGAGAACGAATCACATAGCATCAATCATCACTTCCGGGGCTTGCACCCGGTAACCAGGACTTCCCAGGAGGTCACCTATCCCAGAACTCCTCTGGCTCAAGCGCGCTTAACTGTGGAGATTTTCCCCACAATCAAGTCCACTTAGCTTGCTACCCTATTTGCAAAACCTTAGCAAGTATTGTGCCTCATGAACCATTGAAGTAGAGATCCCTTGACTCTTTTTGAATTTAAGTATGGGGGATTACGCAGTGCATTATATTGATCTAAACTGAAAGACAATTTCTAGCACATACAGTGCATGTATGCTTCACAAGTTTACGAAACCCCTAGGTTGACAATTAAATGATAGGCAATCACTTTGCCCCAACATTTTGGCACTGTCGCCGAAGACGTGTGCATAGGAACTAACTTTCAGTTTAGAGTGTACTTTATTTGTTTTTGTTTTTACTAACCATTTATGGATAAAGGATCTAGAATGCAGCCCAAAGACTACATTGAGGAATGGTATCAAGAAGCGGTTATGCCACAATATTCATCAATTCTTCAAGAGGTCCTTGCGGCAAATCTAAAGGTTAAAACAATTTGTCATGTCATCATGCACAATCAGATACATTTCGCAAATTTGGATATGAATATTTTAGAAAGTTTAATTCGTAAATGGCTTCATTGTAAGCATGAATATACTTTAAAAAAAAAAAAATTAGGATAAATTTGATGTTTTTTTGGTGCAATAAGAACCACCCATCTACTAACCCTTTGTAGGAAAATTTGCAATAAAACAAATGGTTGAGAACAAGGAGCGCAAGTGAAGATCGCAAACGATAATTTAAGGTATGAGATCAAGCCTTTTGATTTTCTTTTTTTTTTGCATAATTTACAAAGGAATCAACTGATAAATCTTAACTATGCTAACAAAATAAATCTCTCAAGTATGCTCTCCTTCTGTGCCTCATGTGACCTGGAGGCACAGAAAAAGGAATTTTTTTATTTTTTTAGTATAAAAAAAAAAAAAAATTAAAAAAAAAAAAAATAAATTAAATTTGCGCATAATTAAATTTGTTTTTTTGATTTGATTTTTCAATTAAACTTTTAACTTAAAAATAAAAATAAAACTAATAATAATTATTTGAAATTTCTTTATTTTTCAATAAAAATTTTCTTTAAAAAAATTCAAATATATATATATATATATATATTTATTCTTAAAATGAAACACAAATCTATATAAAATCAATAAAAGTGTTTTTAATCTAATATGATATAATATATATTTTTAATTTAAAACCAAATTTAAAAAAAAAAAACAACAAAAATATAACAAAACACAACCCAACCATTTTTATTTATTAATAAATTCTTTTTAACAAAAAAAAAGAATAAAAAAAATCTTAAAATAAAATTAAAAAGGGTCACGCATATGCAAGTCTACCTTTGGCTTGGCCTTGTGCATACACGTAGACCACAACCCAGCCACACAACCCGCGGTCCACCCACACATTTCCTCCTCTCTTTTCATATTCAGCATGTCATTGTCGATCATTTCCGGTAGTCATTGTTGATAGCCAGTTCTCTTTGTCTAATGGTGGTCACTACTGCTGATAGTCGCTAATCGTTGAATGATGGTACTTACCGATACCTAGTTGTCGATACCCGAGAGACATTCTCACATGGTCATCAGTGAACCGAGAGTTGATCATACCCCCATTGCCCATCATATCTGAGTCACCCTCACCACATGCCAAATCTCCAGATGCAGCAACCATTATGAAAAATACCTGGTAAAAACATTTTCTAGAAAACACAGAACTTAAAAAAAAAAACGTCAATTTTAAAATATGGTTTCCGGCCAAATGAAAATGAAATTCGAAAAACGGGGACATGGGTTTTTCTCAAGATAGGCTGAATTAAATAACTTAAGAATAGTTTCTTCAATTTTGTAACGGTTTAAGATAAATCTGGGATTCCGAGACATTGTGTCACTGACTACATGAGAAAAAAACGGATTTGAAATTAATACACAGAAACAACAGTGCAGCCATCAAATCCAATTCTTGGGATGTTATGGTGGTTTGAGGAAACAGGATTGTGATTGTCTGTCATTAAATCCATGGATTCAGAAAAACGGTTTCGAATGAATTAATACACAGTGAACTGTTTAAACATGACACTTTGGTGAGGGAAGACATCAAATTAAAAAATAAAAAAATAAAAATAAAAAAATAAAAAAATAAAATAAAAAACAACTCTGCTGGCTGGAATTTCCTTGTCGGTTACAATAAATTTGATGATGGAAACTCCTTGGTGTTCATTTTATTTTGAACTCCCACAATTATCTCAAGGAGTCCCTTCTCTGTTTCGGTTAAATACAATCCTGTGAAAGCTAGATGATTGTCATGGTAAATGCCATTATATCAAATGCACTCAAAATTGTTCATTGAACCCTTGAATGTGCACTTTGGTGTTGAATTGGATTTGAATTATGTGGTGTATCTTTCAAGCATTCAAACCATGTATATGCATTGAACTATTATATTGAAGAGCATGAGTTTGGTTCAATAATATATGTGTTGCATTTGGTTCCATTCAAGGCTACTGTGGTTTTTGATGCTGGAATGAATTCATGCCCATGGAGCATTACAATTATCACTGGATTTTGGCTCTAGTAAACCACAACATTATTTCTTGCTCTTTGAATTTATTTTTGGTTATTCATTGACTTGAGTTATTTGTTTAGGATTTTAGCTACGGAAACTGTGCACATTCTATAGCTAATTACATTCTGCAATTGATTCCATTCTGCAGCTAAACAACGATTCTACAATTAATCAACAATTCTGAAGCTATGCATTTAATTCAATGATTTATCTGTCAAACAATGCATTCTAACAAGAAATTCATGATCAACATGCTATTTCATCTGTTTACATCATCTTTCATTGAACCATCATGTTCCCATGCCACATTTTACATGACAATTTTCACTATTTCATAAAAAATTCAAAACAGACTCACTTTTTCATACAACATCGGAATTCAATGATTCAAGCATCGTTGGAAAGATCTCAACAAGATCTACAAAATGAGGAAGCTATTATCAGATTTTGAAACAGTAAATAATGAAAAAAAATTGCTGAAAAGGAACAATAGGTAACTTGAAGCACTAGTTTCAACACAAGTATAAATTGTCTTACTTTTCTTTCATGAACTTGTTTTATAGTACCGATTCTTATTTTTTTTTAAGTAAATGTCATTAACAGAGAAATTGATCATCTCTCTATTTTGATAACTTTACTATCCATTGGAGAAGAAGTACTAGTTTTTTGCAGGTTCCAGGAGGAAGAATAGATGGCCATAAGCAAATAGTGTCTCTCAAAAACCACATTTATTTCACAAGAAAATGATCAGAGCAGCAATAGAGATGAAACATCAATGCATGAGCACATACTAATGCATATAAGATGCAACAGTTGCAAGCCTTACAGATGCCAGTATTTCCATTACATCCATACTCCTTTAGTCAATAAAACCTTCATCTCATTTCCTTTGTAGTCGCATTGCATTTCACTTAGTCAGACAATAAAATTCTCATCTCATATTTTCCTGTCTTGCTTTCACCCATTTTCATAAAGACATTTAGCTTGCTTACATGCTGATTTGTCCCTTTAATTTCCATTCACTTGTCATTTTCCTTTCTGTTAAATAAACCTCAATCCACTGCGAAATTTTCCATTCATAGTCCTTCAAAATCATTGTTCCATGCTCGCATTAGATGATAGAGGATTCCTTAAGGCCTTCCTTCTAACAAGCCTTGGCCTATCGACATCGACACATTATCTAGGTCCAAGGCTAGAGTCCTCATTAGTACCTTGAGGCTTGTATGCCTTAATGATAGGCTCTCTCATCAACAATCATGGGAATACATCAATGTCCCTTGATCGTTGGATCTTGCAAGTGGCTCGACATCGACTCATTTATTCGCCCTTTGCAATATGTACTTCGATACCTTGGCAGTTGTTGACATTAATGGCGAGTTTGTCTCGCATTGGTTAACGACATTCATTAATGGTTTGTAATACAATGACCTCTCTTCATGCTAGACACCGATACATTTATTCGCATGACTAGAGTTGTACATCGGTTTCATAGCGATTGAAGACTATATCATTTCAACATTTTGCAACAGATACAACAGATTTAGTAGTAGAAATAAAGATTAGATGATTTATGTGTTGCACTTTACTACCCCTTCCCCTCACTCATTCCTAGGAATTCAAATTCCCTACACTCCCTAACACCTATACCTAACTCCCAAAATTTCCCCAAGAATTTAGAAATCCCCTAACCCCTTCATTCCCCTTCATCTACAATACTATCTCAAATCACCTATTTTCCCAAAACAAAACCCTAATTCTTCCTCCTAGTGAGCTAGGGTTTCAACTTGGAGGCAAAGGCCACACACACTGAAAATAATAAGTACAATAATGGAGGACATGTCTGAAGATTTGAGCCATATAACATCAAATAGATCAGTGCCTCACAGACTCATTAAGTGATCATTTGCCACACACAAGGACGATTTTGCTTCAAAGTGTGTTTATGACCAAATGAAGATGAACTTGACAAACGTGGAAGAGGTTTTTGTCAATCATATAACAAGGGACAAAAAACTCCTTATGTTTTTACATAGGTATCATAGATTGGGATATATGAAACTTTCTTGGAGACCTATGTCAAAAAATAAAAATAAAAATCAAGTTAATTTCTTGTTTTAGTCATGATTTTGTGGCATGGATTCCGAGAAAATGAAAATGAATTTCCAAGAAATGAGAGGGGTTTTTATTCAAAACATCCTTATCTACCCAAAACTCTGCCCTTTTTCTAATTTTCTATTTTTATTTTTAGAGATATATATCTCCATCTTTGAGGCCTATTTTCGCAAAAAAAACCCATAATTTTGACCCTACCAAGGTGTTGTGCTTTCCTCAGCCATCCAAATGCCAAAAAAGTTATATGCCTAGATATATAATTACCCCTACTTATCCGTTATCCACTTTTTCAAGTTTTTTGGTGGACATATTGGGAGAAAAAGCTCAAAAACAAGTCAAACAATCACTTTCTGCCACTATTTTGAAACAGGCACTGTGTTTTTGGAGTGACCTTGGGAAAATCTATTTTTCTGCTAGATGGAGTGTCCAAATCACTTGCTTGAGTAGTCAAATGAAAACTAAACACTCACAAATTTCCAACGAGCCACCAAGTTCTTATTTTGGAGCACCAGAAGGCCTCCAAAAGCCTTCTGCAAGATGGCACTGCGTTTTTGCTTGAGTGCATTGTGCAAATGCCTGAATGTGATGCACTTTTGCCTGTAGTGGTCTTTATTAGCATGTCTTTGCCAAATCTTTGTTTGATGATGTAATTTCAATACAACAATGGTATATTCTATGCTTAGCAACCCAATAATGATTTCTAATTATTTCCAGTAGCGATCACATGGACAGTAAATGCAGATAGAACATAAAACAAATGCAGAAGACCAACCAAGACAAGAGGACACCAGATTTAGTGGATGCCAAACCCCAATTTGGGGAAAACCCTTTGATCAGATCTTCTTATTATTATTCAATAGTTCAGCAAAGAGAGAGTAAAAAAGTCAAATAACTAGCCCAATACAAAGTCAAATCAACCTGTCAAATTCTACAGTCAAACTTCAGCCCTAACCAAAAAGTCAACTTTAGTCAAAACAACAATAATTGATTGATGAAAGATAAATATAACAAAGAAGTAAAAGAGGCCAACATAATTCATTAGTAGTTATCAAGAAAGAGAAATCTAATCGTAACTCTACTAGCATTGATTTCTCAACATTTATTTCATAAACTGAGGAACAATATCCATATTGCTGCCATCATGACCTTTGCATCCTTCTATGATAATAATGGAGAAGTTGCTACAGGTTCTAAAGGATTTCTAATAATGCAGATTACTTCATTGATATTTTAATGACTTCTTTCTTTCTTCGATATGTTCTTAGATTCATTATCCTTTATCGCAGTGATCATGTCTCCATTGGTTTTGAGGTGGTTGAACCTTGTAGTAATGATTATATTCTTGTACTTTCTTCGGACCTTTTCTATGCCTTCTTGAATTGGGAGATCGGACCTCAAGAGTTAGTGTTTTCCTTTAGTTGTCTTCAATGTATAGGTCAAGGAGTAATTGTATTTCCTTCTTGCCAATGAGGTGATCTTCAACATTCTTCCACCATAGCTCTGATAACATGCTGAGAAACCCAATTGGGTGGAAAGTTAATTGATTTCTCGTATTATGACATTATCTTGTAATGTTTCATTATTAGTTTTTCTTCTTTCAATTTATCTTATTCTTATCATCAAGACTAATGCCAATAGATAAATAGAAGAGGACACGAGATATAGACATGCAGCCAGGGCAAAACCCCCACAAAGGGTAAAACCTAGTTAAGAACTCTTCCTTCCTTCAGAAAGCAAGTTCTTGTGCAGGGTGTTCCAAGAAATAAATACCTCAATAACATAATAGAAATTGCCTAGTTAATGGGGTAGGCACTTTTTAAAATGAAAATCGGATCGCTGGGACATACACTGTCGGGGATGTCCTCATAGTGGAACGCACCACCTAGGCATGTATGCATGAGTGGATATGGTGAATGAGATGGAGGGTCAAAACCATGTGCTCTAGGTACTTGTGGAAATCGGTCCACATAAAAATCTTGATCTCTCCTCAAAATATACGCAAGTGGACCTCCTTTTACCAAGTCAAACCATCAATACTCAATTCAAATGTGTAAGGTGTGAACAAGGTTATGCAAGGAGTATGTCCTCATAGTGGAATGCACCACCTAGGTATGTATGCATGAGTGGATATGGTGGATGAGATGGAGGGTCAAAACCCTAAGGTGCCATCCCATCAACCTAATGTTCAACAACCTCATCAAATCTTGTGCCAAAGGATAAGCATAAGCATGGATAAGGTTGGCACGGCTAAATTGAAGCTAAGGAGAATTGGTTTTTTTGTTCATTGCCTCAACATGTGTGCCAAAAGGGAAGTGATAAAGTTTTGTATCCCATGGGTATAAGTTGTGTTCTTAGTGAAATATTAAAAAATAAAACTTAGGGAAATAGCCTCTATGAATTAGAAACCTCATTGTAACAATTTACAACTTACGCTTAGTTTGAGCTTCTTGTTGATTTTTCAGATTTGGTTATTTTGGCCAAAGTTTCACTTGTACTCATTTGTGCTTATTTTTGAAAATCTTTCCGCATGTTTATTGTGATTGTAGCTTTCAAATTCCAAAATAAATTGCATGTGACAAACAAGGAATCAGAAAGGTTTTCAACATGAAAACGTATATATAAAACTACTAGGAAACATCTCCTATATATTTTCAAAATTTTAAAACATAAAGGCCATTGACATAATGTAAAAGTTGTTTTACTTTATTCTTTCAATTATGAGAACAGGCCAACAGACTTATGAGTTATAAAATCCAATCTAAGGAAATTATGAGAGCAAGCCAACAAACTTATGAGTTATAAAATCCAATCTAAGGAAATATAACAAGAGTTAAAATAAAATACCAGATTTGTAAAATATGAATAAATTTTGTATTGTCACGTATCAATGCTAGGCAGACTGAAAATGAACTCTCTTGGCTATGTCAAGCTGTGTCATCGCTCTTCCTCACTTTGGCCTTGTTCTTCTTTTTAATTTTTTTCTTTCTCTCAGACATATGTTCAACATCCTCATGTTCACTTCTAATCCTCTTGACAATCGATTCTATTAAAACAACCTCTTGACTGCCTTGTTGCATCCCTTCAAGCTGCTTAAATCCATGTTCCTTATATTTTGAATGAGGTCTGTCATTTCCTCTTTCAGTCCATGATGTTCGACTAGTATAGGATCCTGTTGAGGCCTTTCTTTGCATCATTTATACTTGGCTTACCATTTTCAACTTCACCCAAATCCTTCACCATTGATTTTTCTGAAGCCCCTCCAACTTCACATGGGGTTCTCCACATTTATATTTTCTGGAACAATAGGAACATCCTTAACATTCAACTTTTTTGTATTTTGAGTTGAATGAGAGCCCATTTCTACCAATAGTTGATTATTAGATGTACTGTTATCCGTACGTGGCTTTGATACAGCATTGCTGACCTTGAATTCCTGCTTAGAATCATTTTTTTGTTTGGTTTCATCATGAAATTCAATCTATGGAAAAGAATTACCTGAAAAGAGAATCTAATGGATCAATGGCATCAACAAATCTAAATAGCACAATGGAGAGAAGGAAACTAACAATATTACAAATTACATAGAGATAACTAAGGAGAATGCAGATAATTTGTTTTCTATCTATAGCAACTCACAATCTTGGGTGCGAATTGATCAGATTGCTTCATATGCAACGTTTCTTGTGGCCTCCTTCTTATTGTTCCTTGGAGCTCCAGTGTACAACTCCCCGTTAATCTCTACAGTTGCCGTAAAAGTTGGTCGGTGTGCAATTCCTTCCTTTGTAAATTGATAAGTAGGAAGTGGAATGTTCTTTTTTACAGCAAGCTCGATGAGCACGTTCTTGGGTTGTTTTGTCTCCTGCTTGGTCATCAAAACTAAGACAAACAAATTTACAATCCTCCAACATATTCAAACTCATTAGGTTTTGTAACGAATGAACAAACTCTTTACTAGATTGACAAAGGTCTCGAGTGTTCGAGGATACATGCTAAGACTTGTTCACCACTTGACCTCTGATCAAATGGAACTCAGCACATCTAGCTCATTATGATACGTTGTGGATCAACTAGGACCTAGGTGCTTATATATGCATCTAAAGTTTCCATTCTATGAGAAGACCACATCATACACTCGGAGAGAAAAACAATATAATATATAACAAGAAGCTATCTCCATGCTTCCACAAAGTGGCATGGCATGTTCAGATATCATTGTGGCCCATAAACAAGGATTTTGAGTTATCATTGTTGCACATGCATAAATAAGGATGTTCAAATATCATTTTGGCACATGCTGTACCGAAGGAGTACTGAATAGTATAATATATGACAAGAAGCCATCTCTTTGCTTCCACAAAATGGTAGAGGAAAACCTCCAGATATCATTGCAGCACATGCATAAATAAGGATGTTCATATATCATTGTGGCTACTGAACATTATAATATATAACAAGAAGCCATCTCCATGCTTCCACAAAATGGCAGAGGAAAATGTTCAGATATCATTGCGGCACATGCATAAAATAAGGATGTTCAGATATCATTGTGGCACATGTTGTGCCAAAGGAGTACTGAGCAGTATAATATATAACAAGAAGCCATCTACATGCTCGCACAGAATGGAAAAGGAAAATGTTCAGTTATCATTCCGGCAAATGCATAAATAAGGATGTTCGGATATCATTATGGTACATACTGCCGAAAGAGTACTGAGTAGTATAATATACAACAAGCCATATCCATACTTCCACAAAATGGCAGAGGAAAATGTTCAGAATTTAATTCATGAAAAAATAAGGATCAAAATTTATAATGATTTTCCTACTAAAACAGAGAATTTTCCAGAGGCCTAGAACAGAACAAAACAGAACAGAAACATTGTTTGGGTTACTGGGTAGTGATTTAAGACATATTCGTTAATATACTACACAGCAACAAGCTAGATACAGTCTCAAACTTCCGTCACAATGTTTTCGGAGAAAATTAGAAGGAAATCGCATAAATCAAATACATCATATTACATGGCCCTAGAAAACATTTTCGACATTTGGGTGGAAGTCAATCTTACTTTAAAGTGGATATCCAAACCCAGCTTATGCAAATCTTCAACCGCTACCTGAGTGGCAACGTTCTCTACTTCCTTCTTATATTTAAATCTTGGAGGCGAATCATATCGCGCGTCATTCATTGTCACACTACACTTGAACTCAAGAAGATGGTCCTGGCCTTAATTTACGTTGGTGTAAACTGGCAAAGGCGAAGTGGTCTTTTGGGCATACTCTAGTAAACTGTTTTTGAACATTTCCACAGGAGGGCAAAGGGATTGAAATGCAGAAATGAGGTCGAGAGAAAAAAGGAGAAAAGAGTGTGGAACAGAGAAGCTAGGGTTAATTCGAGCTCCCAATATCCTAATATAATTTCTCCCAACCGTGATAAATTTACTGGGGTTTAACAAAACTGAGAGAATTATGGCCCATATGAATTCACGAAATTAGACGAACACGTGGACTTTAATTTTGGAAAAACTGTATTTCTATTATAGATAGCCTTAGTATTCTTTTCCGAAAAACAGGCAGCCTATATTCTTCACTGATACCAATCGAGTTGAGTAGTCTGTGTAATTTGGTGTTTTAAAGTCGCATTATAGACTATGCCCTTATTAAGCACCTTATTATACCCTACAGCAGCGCAGCAGGCAGCTAATGGCAGTGTTGCAAAACATAAGGCAAGGTTTGTTGCCTGTGGTTTCTCACAGGTCGAGAGGATCGACTACGATGAGACTTTTTCTCCTGTAGCAAGGTACTCATTTATCAGATCGATGTTGGCACTATCAACATAGATGGGTTGGAAGATCCATTAGATGGACGTGAGGACATCGTTCCTTAATGGGAAGATTGAAGAAGAGGTGTACATTGAGCAACCAGAAGGTTTCGAGACCTTCAATCGTGAGTCGCATGTGTGCTGACTCAAGAGGGCTTTGTATGGGTTGAAGTAAGCACCTTGTGCTTGGTGCACTAGGATCGACAACTATTTCACCGGGTTGGGCTTCACCAAGAGTGAAGCAGATGCGAACTTTTACCACATCATGGTAGAAGGTAAGCTATTGATCATTGTCCTTTATGTCGATGATCTGATTTTGACAACTGATGATCAGTTGATCCATTCTTGCAAGGAGGACCTTGCAAGAGAGTTTGAGATGAAAGACATGGGTCTTATGCACTACTTTCTAGGCATGGAAGTGTGGCAGAAGGATGGGGAAGTTTTTGTGTCTCAAGGCAAGTATGCCAATGAGATACTCAAGCGATTCCACATGGAGAAGTGCAAGCCCATGCAGACTCCTCTAGCTGGTAACTAGAGGAAGGAGTATGCTACTTCAGGGGATGTAGTAGCTGCTACAATTTATCGGCAGCTTGTGGGTTCACTTATGTATCTAGTGAACACACGACCAGACTTATGCTTTACGGTGAACTAGTTGAGTCAAGCTATGGTTTAACCTACCAAGCTATTTTGGAAGGCAGTGAAGCATGTCCTGAGTTACCTCAGAGGCACATATCAGTATGGATTCTGGTACAGACAGACAGAGGGAGTGAAGCTTCAGGGCTTCACAGATGCCTATTGGGAAAGGAGTCCATCAGATCAGAAGAGCACTTCTGGAGAAATCTTCAACCTTGGTTCAGCTGCAGTTTCCTGGTACAGCAAGAAACAGAGGTCAGTTGCACTTAGCTCAGCAGAGGATGAATACGTGGCTCCCAGTCAAGCAGCATGCAGGGCCATTTGGATGTGGAAGATTCTAGTGGGATTATTTGGTCAGAGGATGGATCCAACTGTGATCTACTGCGATAATCAGAGCTGTATCAAACTCTCTCAAAATCCAGTTTTTCATGACAGGTCCAAGCACATTGATATCCTGTACTATCATCTTCGAGACTGTGTGGTGAAGATGATCATGTTGTTGTTGTATGTTTCAACCGAGGAACAAGATGTAGATATTTTGACTAAGGAATTGTCAAAATGCAAGTTCGAGTTCCACAGAGACAGGATTGCAGTTACTAATAATCCCTTTCTTGTTGAGAGGGAGTGTTGAAAGTAGCAACAAGAAATGCTAAAAATAGAAATACTAAAAATAGCACTGCTATAAATAGCATTTCAGGATACATTCCAATTTTAGTTAGTCGTTGAACTAAAATTAAGAATTAAAATTAGAATTTGATCTTAGCAGCTGTTTTTAAAATAATTAATTAATTCATCTTGAGTTAATTAGTTGTAGGAAATTAAACATGAAATCTATGTGAAGACATGCAATAGTTTCTCCATTAATTGAGGAAGTTATCCATTGATTAAGGAAATGAGGATGAGTTGTACTTAGATTTGTAATTAGTTAGCTCAGTTATCTGAGCTAAGTCCAGTTAGATTAGTTCCAACAGTTTGTGGAACGGATTGTGAGTTCAGTTAGTTAATGCATGCATGCATGTAACTGTTGCACTTCAGATAACTAAATATTCTCTCATAAATAACTCATGCATGTTAGTTCAGTCAGAGACCCAGTTGAGATCAGGTGATGGGACAATGTACTATCAGTTGCAGGAATATTCCATGTCTCTTGCATGCAGAAGGAATTCATTCCTTGGAGATTGCACAATTACTTTTGAGTTTGATGGTTGCGTGATGAGGCCAATTCACACAGGTGGCAAAATTGGACCCCAAGAGAAATTGCGCAAGGAAATAGGAGGCTTGGAGGGCTGGAGGAAGGCATATGTTGAGACTATTCAATCTATGAGCTATATTGTTCGATTGTACTGAGAGTTGGATGGCATGTGAGCTGAAGCTTTGTGTAATCTGAACATATTTCCACTTCTATGATATTACAAAGATCAGGGTTTTAGGCTAAGGTTTTCCCGAAAGTATTCTTCTGTGTTCATGTGTGATTGCTTTCTCATTCTCAGTTATATGTGTTCTATTTGATCTTTCTCATATTCAATTAAGATTCCACAAGTTTGTTGTAGAAGTAGAACTTGTATTTTTCCTTAGTACATTGCATAATATGTTGATCTACAGTGGGAAATTCTACTTATTGAATATCTTGTATCTCTATAAATTCAAATATCAAAGGTATGAAATTCAGTCCTATTGTATCCCTCTAAGTCTTCTTTCCAATGCCACAAGTATGACCAAATTTGGATTCTTCAAGGTAAATTTATGTCCAATCTCCAATGATGTCCTGATTATGGATTGGTTAAGTAGAGCGAACTTGTACATAGTGCCACATGTCATTGCTTTGAACTTCAACCTTGAAAATGATATACAAGATACTACATTTCGTGAAACTTTGGACATTTTTTACAAAATTCAAATTCGATGCTTATAGAGGAAGATATGATGATTTTCCCAAGGTCACCTATTTGAGACGAAATTTTGAAGCATGCAAAAAGCCTAAATTCTTTGGACCATATCTCTGAAAATGTAGTGAAACAAAATATAAATTTTTTGCAAGAATTTCATCAAGATTTTAGCTACTCGTGGTAAAAATTTGACTTATGAACATTCATAGAAAAAAATTATAGTGAAAATTCGATGATGACCCGTTTGCAACAGTGAAAACCTGGAATCCAAGGCTCTGATACCAAATGTTATGCAACCAGCTTACAAATAGATAGATCAACGACTTAAAAATTATCCTCTTTGAGGGAGAAAATGTCTTCTACATTACATAAATGAAAAATTCTTGGATGATACAAATGACAAGGCCTTCTTTCTATATATAGGAGTCTAACAGGCCACAATATAATCAGAGTCTACATAGCAATACTAATGTAAGGGCACAACAATAATAATAGTGGCTTTTTATGGGGCACAATAATAAAAGTATGACATGGGCACAACAATAACAATACTTGGCCTACACTAACAATAAAAATAAGGGGATACATTAGTATTATAGGGACAATAAGGGGCTACACTAGTAGTATAGGGACCTAATATATGTTATTGAGATATTCTATTAACTATGATCATGTGCAATGTTTTGCAATGATCATGTAAGCTTAACTAAACATATTTCAATTTGTTCACTTAAAGGATATTTGACATATTTTACATAATATGAGGCAATTCTTAGATCAATATTGTTTGTCTCTATTTGGAGAGCCATTTAAATAAAAAATGAGCAAAACAAATCTTTTTTCCCTGTCTAGATTTCACATCGAGTGGTCTTGTAATCTCAACTGCTTTGAACTGTAAGAAATGATTTAAATATTTGTATCATAAATATATTGTGGTATGACACTATACTATTCGAGAGTTATATAATTTAATTGTGCAGGAGTTTTGAAGTGCAGAAGTCCACCCCATACATTGGTTACTTTGGAAGGAGCTTCATAAATGTTCATGGCTAAAAAATTTAATTTAATCTGCAGCCAAATTAGGCTCTAGATGTCTGGCTTTGTCAATATTCTATCATTTTTGTTGAGAACATATGAGTAAATAATTCACTAAATGACCAAAAAAATAAGATATCAAATGAATTAAGCTTATATTTGTAGCCTTATGGAGTTAAATGAATAGCAGATTCAGTCTGAAGAATAAAATTATTTAAATCTTGTCAGAAGGGTAATTGAAACCACCAATATACCAATATCAGTTGTGGAATCCATGAAGAGTATGCAGGAATGTGCAGAAGTTTAAATTTTGAACAACAATACCTTAGTGAGTTATAACCCCAAGGCTTCTCAAATCATTTCACATAAGAGAAGCGCACCCATTGAGACAACTACTAACATCATCCCATCATTGCAAAGACAACAAAGGACCATCGTCCATAAAAATATGGCTCCTAAATGATCGAATTTATAGTTATAACCTCACAAATTAATAAAAAAAGAGGACCAAAAGTAAATATGATCAAGCATTTTCTTCCGCTCCCCCGATTTTAGTTGAACAAAATACAAGATATGATGAAGCTACCACATGGTTTTGAAGTCAAATTTTCCTGCAACAACATATAAGGCATTGGTTTTATGCTTAAAATCTGTGAAGAGTATGCAAGAGTAGTGTCGAGAAGTTTAAGTTCTGAACAACAATCCCTTAGTGAGCGACATGTTGGAAAATCATAAAAAAAGTAAAGTCTTTCTCTATCTTTATATTTACTTGTGATGTTACTTATCATTATGATTCCTTATTTCTTCTTTCTTTAGTTCAACAAGCAATTACACAAAAGTAGCAACACATAAAACAATGGACACAAGATGTAGGCACATGCCAGGGAAAAACCCCTTCGAGAGGAAAACCCAGTTAAACTAATTCTTCCATTCAATAGTATTCCTTGAGAATCTTCACCCTAGACCTTAACCAAACCTTCCCTCCACACCAAGTCATCCTCCAAAAGATTGATCTCTTCCAAGCAAATTTGAATATGCAGCAGCTCACGGCTTCTGACAACAGTCCAACTTGAGAGCATTTGTTCTCCCAATATAGAGCACAATATAGAGAGAGACCACCACCAAAATTTTGATTTTCCTTGACTCCTTAGACTCCCCCAAACTCACATTCACTTCGTCTTCTCAACAACATACTTTCCTAGCCTCCTATTTCGTACTTCTGCCTAGCAAATAGATTTTCACACTTTTGCGCAGAAGAGAGAGAATGAGAAGTGATGCTATGAATTAATTCATAGTCATTCTTTTTATAGGCTTCTTGTGGGGTAGAA
>APFE030612271.1:0-13720 GCA_000404065.3 Pinus taeda | reverse complement strand
AGGAGAATGCCTTCATCTGATCTAGGTTCAAACTTGCCAAGATGTTCATCAGTATTTTTGATATAGCATTTGCTTCCAAAAATTTTGAAATATTTCACCGAAGGAGTCTCACCATACCAGAGCTCATGAGGAGTTTGAGTGCTGTTCACCCGGACGTTTGTTTTGTTGAGAATAACAACTGCAGCAAATGCAGCTTCACCCCAAAAAGTTGTGGGAGTTCCAGACTCATCAAGCATATCACGAGCCATTTGTTGAACCGTTTTGTTCATCCTTTCCACTACTCCATTTTGCTGAGGAGTCCTGGCTGTAGAGAGTTCTCTTCTTATTCCATGTTCTTCACAAAAATCAAAAAATTCATTTGAGGTAAACTCCCCACCTCTATCAGACCTAAGGCATTTAATTTTGTGATATGGTTCGTTTTCAACCAAAGCTTTGAATGATTTGAATTTTTCGAAGGCTTCATCTTTGTGCTTCATAAGTCCTATCCAAACCATCCTTGAATAATCATCAATGAATAATATGAAGTATTCTTCTCCTCGAGGTGACCTTTTCCTTGACGGACCACATACATCAGTATGGACAAGCTCAAGTGGCCTGCTAGTTGATCCTTCCTTCTTAGGAAAGTTAGTTATGGTTTTCTTACCAAACTGACATGACTTGCGTATTGTATTGTCTGGAATTATGATGTCTGGAAGACCACGAACTGTCTGGTATTTGCATGCTTTCCTTATTTGTGAGAAGCTTAGGTGCCCCAATCTCTAGTGCCATAGCCAATGTTCATCATTCTTGTTTAGATAGCATTCATATTGTCCTTCTTTGAATATGTATAATTTATTTGGAGTTCTTATGCCTTTGATCACTGTTTTTCCTGTATCAAGATCACGAACACTACATCCATTTGATCGAAATATTACCTCAGTTCCTTGATTGCACATCTGACTGACACTCAATAGATTATGCTTTAAGCCATCAACAAACATGACATTTCCAGCTTTGACTTCTTCTTTCAACTGAACAGTACCTTTACCTTTTATGAGCGCAGGGGTGTCATTTCCAAATGAGACCTTCTTCTCTTTCTCTAAGGCACTATATAACTGAAGTTTTTCATTATCACCCATCATATGTTTCGAACATCCGCTGACAATGTACCATTGATTTTCTTTCCCTTCCGCATATAAGGCTATACCACACCTTTCTGGTTGTGGTTCTTTCATTCTCCATGTTTTGGCACTTGAGGTTTGTTCCTTCTGAGTTTTCTGCCGAAACCTGCTCCTCCATTCAGAATCTTCATGACCGAAGTTGTTACAAATAGAACATTCTATTTCATTTTCAAGAGTAGAAAAGTTATTGTAGGTTCTTTTCATGATCCCAGTCATACTTCTTTGTTTTTGAGCTTCTCTAGTCATGATTGTCTTATAGGAAACACATTGAGCTGCTTTGTGACCAAAGTTATGACAAGAGAAGCATTGGCCATTGAAGAAACTCATGTGATTATCAAATCTACCAACCAAACGATTGTAGTTTGTATTGTCATCCATTCTTGAGGCAAATTGAGAAGGTTTTACCTGTGGCTGGTTGTAGCTTTTGTTCATCCTTAAGGTGGATTGCCCTCGATTTACCTAGTAGTCTTTGTTCATTCTTGAGATAAATTGTCCCTGATTTACCTGGTGATCTCCATTGGACCTTTGCTCACTCCTCCTTGCTGCATCAAGATAAATTTTGGAGGTGGATGGTTTCTGTGCTTGAGATGTTTCTTCATTATATCCTAGACCTGTCTTGATTAGGGGAGAACGCTGCACATTGATAGTCTCATCTAGAGTTTCAGATCCTTTAACAAATCTAAGATTAAGAGCTTTTGTTTTCTCAATCTCTTTTCTAAGTCCCACAATTTCAATTTCTAACTTTCATGATGTTTTTCACTTTCAGCCAATTGGAATTGCAGAGTATCAATAATCATATTTTTCTCTTCTAACCAAATTTGAGTTTAGAAATCTCTTCATAAAGACCTTCTTCATCTATAGCATCCATGAAATCATCATCTTCAAAAGCCATTAAAAGTCTATAATTATTCCCTCGTTCATCTTCATCATTATTTGAGAGTCCATCACTGTCTTCATGGGTGTAGTAGCTTTTCTTACTTACATTCTGTTTCTTGTTCCATCTAACAGATTCCTTACCTTTTTCAAGCTTATCTTTGTGAGGACACTTGGCAGCATAGTGACTGACTCTTCCATAAGCAAAACATTTGAAAGGTAACTTACCTCTAAATCTTCCAGCACCCTGTTGAAGGTTCTTGACAAAATTTGATTCTTCCTCTTCTTCTGACATATGTCTTGAGTCATAGGAGTCTCCTTTTCCTGAGGCCTTGAATGCGGCTTCTCTTCTGTCTGATGGTCCCCCTTTCCTCATTTCATAAGCGGTTAGAATTCCATGTAGCTGCGACATGGTAATTTTCTATAGATCCTCATTTTCTTCTATTGTAGAAACTTTTGATTCAAACTTAGAAGACAAAGATCTTAGAACCTTTTCAACCAAAACAACCTCTTTTATTTGTTCACCCAAATTTTTCATACAATTAACAATCTCATCTATACGTAGGAAATAGTTAGCCACACTTTCATCATTATACATTCTGAGATTTTCATACTAAATTCTGAGGGTTTGAAGTTTTGCTCGTTTTACCTGTTCATCTCCTTCATAGCTCAGAACAATCTTGTCCCATATTTCTTTTACGATTTTATACTGCATAACCTTGACAAATTCTGATTGAGAAAGACATCCTAATAGAGTATTGACGGCCTTTGCATTTGTTTCAAACTGCTTCTTCTTAGCCGGATCTATGGGAGTTGCTGATGGAAAAGTGTACCCTGTATCTATGATATCCCAGACTTCTGTACCAAGAGATTGAAGATAGGCAGTGACTCTTACCTTCCAATAGACGAAATTGGTCCCATCAAAAATTGGTGGCCTGATCGATGCTTCTCTCTCATAGTTGCTCATGATGAAAGATCTTCCTTCAAGCGATCAAGATTCTTCTGAAGGATCGGCTCTGATACCAATTGTTGGAAAGAATACTGAGAGGGGGGGGTGAATCAGTATTATCAAATCTTTTCAATAACCACTTACAGATCTGACTAATGAAACTTGCATATACCTTCTAGATTTTAATGTAATTTATTCTTTAGATGTTAACCATTACTCTGTAGAACCATATAATAATGAACAGGAACAAGAAACATAGACAGTCACACCAAAGAACACCAAATATAAGGTGGAAACCCAATGTGGGTGAAAACCACCTGCTTCAATATGTCTCTATCTTATTTCAATTAGAAACTTCTTTTTACAGTGATTTTGTACTGGTGTAGTCCTTTACCAGTACGCAGGTTGCAACTACAGAGAGCTACAACCCTCTTAGCTCTTGTACTAGCTAAGATACTAGTACGTAGGTGCTGACCTACAGAAGGCTACTACCTTCTCTTTCCTTCCAAAGACCACATTTCATCAATTTTCAAACTGGATCCAAGTAATCATCAAGTATGTGTGCATCAATCAATTAATCAATAACTTCTCAGAATGTTGTAATCAGACAAATAGTACCAGTAACCAGACACCAAGTCTATACCCAGAACACTGCAGTAATAGACAAAATCAGTTAAATTATACTTTAAGAAAAGTCCGCAACTTCACCAGTAGTACCGTGCAGATGTCCGCACTTTCTCTGTCTGTGGCCTGCGCAGCTCCACTCATGTGCTGTCTATGACCTGTGCAGCTTCGCACTCGCAATGTCTGTGATCTGCGCACCTCCACACCTGCGGCGTCTTCTGATCTGCGCACCTCCGCACCTACTCCTTCACTGGTACTGCACACCTCCGCACCTACGTCTTCTCTAGTGCTGCGCACCTCTGCACCTGCACCTTCTCTGGTGCTGCGCACTTCCGAATATAAACAGTTTATCAGTCCTTAAATATACGCCAGGCTGTCACAGATCCGTTCAAGCACCAAAGAGATCTCGACCCATCAGTAGATCTGACATATAATGCTCTCGTTTCTTCTTGATTCAGGTTCAACTATAACTCACCAACCGATTATCAGAAATTCAGATCTTACTATTCTTAATATATTCAACACACTTGTCTTTTTGCCAACTAATCTCCTTTCCCTTTTTATAGCCAAGGCCTTACTCAAACCATGGATCAAAACCATTGAGAAACAATACTATGGATCCAAAACCTGGGTTCAATATTTTAGATGCAAAACCACAAACCAAAACCATAGGATCAAAGACGTCGGACTAAATAACATGGACCAAACATAAGATGTGAAATTTTCTCTGCATGAAAGTCCATGCATTTTAGGTTCGCACCTTTTGTGCAAAAGACCTACAAACATGTCCGCATCTTTTCAACAGTCCTCTTGCACAACCTACCGATGACCGCATCTTCTGATCAGTGCACCTGCAGAACCAGAAAATAACATTGTTGCACTTAAATTTATTATCTGAGATGAGTGGGTTGCCATCAAGTAAAACATATGCATCATGATGCCAACAATAATGCGATGATGGACCATGGTTGAGACAAAGATTGATTTTCATATTGAGACAATCTTTGTCCCAACGTGACATTGGACCATTGTTGACCACAATTGATTTTATAAAACATTATTGACCATAGCTGACCATGGTTGAATAATATTAAACCTAGGGGACTAATATTATAAACCCGAAATAAATATTATAAACACTAAAATAAAAATGTTTAACCATGGTTGATTTCCATATTGATTCAATCCTTGTCACAATGTGACATTGGACCATCGTTTAGCATGCTTGACCATGATTGATTTTCAAATTGAGAGAATCTTTGTCACAATGTGACATTGGACCATGGTTAGACATTGTTGATTCTCATATTGAGACAATATTTGTCATAATGTGATGTTGGATCATGGTTGACCATGATTGAATTTATAAAAACATGGTTGATTTCCATATTGAGACAATCCTTGTCACAATACGACGTTGGACTATGGTTGACCATGATTGAGTTTTATATCAAGACATTTTTTCTCACAATGCAACATTGGACCATGATTGAACATGGTTGATTTTCATATTGAGACAATCACTGTCACAATGTGACATTCGACCATGCTTGATCATGGTTGGTGTAGAAATTCCTTGTAGATTCAAATTGCTTATGCAATTTTATTAGACAAAAGACTTGAATATACTCTACTCATCAGCATAAACAATTAATTGATCAATAAATCATGAAGCATACAAGAGAAGGAATTCAATCAACACATTACACAATGATTTCATAGGGAAAGTCACGGCTAAAAACCCTGTTATCTATATATTTCATTAGTCAGAAAATATGAGAAGATTACAATGCTTTGTTCAAGCCTGAGAAACCTCTACAATATATCTATATGTCTCACTACTTCCTAGGGTGAATCTGATCAACACATAGCTATTTTTCTAGCATTCCAAGCTCCTACTTCCTTATGTTATTCAATGAGGAATTATGCCCCCTATTTAATATGAATTTTTCTCCATTGGTTTGTGTAGTTCCCTTAGGCTCTTCCTCTGACTACATGCACCATTTGTACAATTTAGATAATAATACAATTGATAGTACACTAGCCTTGAACTCCAATATCAACTAGGTAACTCTCAGATCTAACACGCACGAGTTATTATGGTTGAATTATGAGTTAACTGGTTGAACACATGAAACAACACCCCACTGTCTGACTTCCTGCTAGTTCCTCCATCAGTTGGAACTAGCTTACCTTACTCTAACTCAGTTAAACTAAATTAATTAATAACAACTCAAAATAAACTCAACGAGGGCTCCTATAAAGTAGGATACACTCTACATGACTCTAGTTAGACCCTTAACTCAAATTAATTGGACCAACTAAGTCATATTAACTTAGTTAACTTGTTAAAGTTGTCTTGTGATGTGGAATTACAATTTTTCTTCTAATTTAATTCAATAACAAAATTAATTTAGGAATTTATTGTTGCATTTTCAACACTCCCTCTCAATAAGAAAGGGATTCACATCTAACTCGATCCAACACCTTTAGAATGTATTGCATGCAAAACCTCTCATGGTTATTGTTGCTACTACAACATCTGCAACTGATATAATAAATAAATAAAAAATAATCACTTAATCAATCTATAACTTTCTACTGGGAAAATTTTGTTGTTGTTGACTCTACTGCTGAGCATATTGCTCTACTTTAAAATCTCCTATGCAGTCCTCGGTAAAAGAATGAAATTGATCCCCCTGCTACTGAATATTGTGGGCCCTCATAACAAGGTAATGATCCATGACATAAAAACACCTCAATGGACCCTGCCTAGATTTATACAACTCTTGGGACTATTGCTTCACATTGAACCACCTCACACAAGGAGGTATAACTACATGCAAAGAAAATTCTGATCTACTCATATTGCTGCTACTACTACTCTGTTGTTTCTTCTGCATTGTTGCAATAACTACTACAATAATGTGAATGATCTCCCCATATCCTAAAGTACTAGCTTCCATAGGGCTGCACCCTTTGAGTCTCAATCTCCCTGTGGGAAATATATATATGCTCCTCAATCTACCAATGTCAATGATCACAACTCCTTTTTGTGTCACTAAACATTGGCTCATTGATATGGCCACTAGCAACCTTCTTGCTCCATTAAGAAGTCTACACATAGGGTCTTATGGATCTGACCTGAACTAGAGCTCCATCAATCTGCAAGGACAACTTCGAATTCTTCTCTTCTATGATGATTTCAACTCTAATACCATCTAGAAATTCCTTGTAGATTCAAACTACTTATGTAATTTCTAAATATACTCTACTCATCAGCATAAAACAATTATTTGATCAAGAAATCATGAAGCATGCAAGAGAAAGAATTATATCAACACATTACACAATGATTTCCTAGGGAAAGCCATAGCTAAAAACCATTGCTATCTGTATATTACATTAATCAGAAATATGAGAAGATTACAATTTTTTTCTCAAGCCCGAGCAACCTCTGCACTATCTCTATCTGTCTCACTACTTCCTAGGCTGACTCTTGTCAACACTTAGCCAATTTCCTAGCCTTCCAAAATTCTAATTCCTTGCGTTGTTCAACGAGGAATTAGGCCCCTAATTAAAAGGATTTTTTTCTCCATTGGATTGCACAATTCCTTTAGGCTCTTCCTTTGACTGCATGCACCATCTGTACAATTTAGATAACTATACAACTGATAGTACACTACCCTTGAAATCCAATCTCAATTGGGTAACTCTCAAATCTGACATTCATGATTTATTTATGGTTGAATTATCAATTAGTTGGTTGAACACATGAAGCAACACCCCATTGTCTAACCTACTACTAGTTTCTCCATCGATTGGAACTATTTTAATTGACTTTAACTCAGTTAAAATGAATTAATTAATTACAACTCAAAATAAACTCTTCCATGGCTCCTATAAAGTAGGAGACACTCTACATAACTCTAGTTAAACTCTCAACTTTAATTAACTGAACTAACTAAATCATATTAACTTAGTAACTTGTACAAGTTGTCTTGTGACATGGAATTACAATTTTTCTCCTAGTTTAATTCAAGGAAAAAATTAATTTAGGAATTTATTCTTGCATTTTCAATAGTTGGGTATGGATGGCTATGATTGACCATGGTTGACCATGATTGATATAATAAAACAAAGGGAATAATAAACCAAAGGGATTGATATTATAAAACCAAGGGAATAATAAACCAAAGGGATTGATATAATAAATCCAAGGGAAAAAAATAAACCCAATGGGTTAATACCAAAACCCCTAGGAATTATGAACCCAAGGGAATAATAAACCCAAGGGATTAATATTATTAACCCAAGGGATTAATATTATTAACCCAAGGGATAAATATTATTAACCCAAGGGATTAAATATTATAAACACTAAAATAAACATGGTTGACAATGGTTAATTTTCATATTGAGACAATCAATGTCACAATGCAGTGTTGGACCATGGTTGAGCATGCTTAACCATGGTTGATTTTTATATCAACATAATCTTTGTGATAATTCGATGTTCAACCATGGTTGACCATGATTATCATATTGAGACAATCTTTGCCATAATGTGACATTGAACCATGGATGAGACAATGATTGATTTCATATCGAGACAATCTTTGTCATAATGCAATGTTGGACCATTGTTGACCATGGTTGATTTTCATATTGAGACAATCACTGTCACAATGTGCCATTTGACCATGGTTGACCAAGAATGGATTGATTGACCATGGTTGACCATGATTGATAATATAAACCCAAGGTAATAATAAACCCAAGGGATTGATATTATAAACCCATGGGAATAATAAACCCAAGAGACTAATAATAAAACCCTAAGTTATTATGAACCCAAGGGAATAATATTTAACCCAAGGGACTAATATTATAAACCTAACGTATATAAAACCTAAGATAAATATTATAAACATTAAAATAAACATGGTTGACCATGGTTGATTTTCATATTGAGACAATGTTTGTCACAATGCGACGTTGGACCATGGTTGAGCATGCTTATCCATGTTTAACCTTGGTTGGACCATAGAATCTTTGTGACAATGCTACATTTGACCATGGTTGACCTTGATTAACCATGTGTGATTTTATAGAACATGGTCGACCATGATTGACCAAGGTTGACCATGATTGACCTAGGTTGATGATAGTTGGCCATGGTTGATTCTCATATTGAGGTAATATTCGACACAATGTGATGTTGGACCATGGTTGACCATAATTGAATTCATACAACATGGTTTACCATGATTGATATTATAGACCAAAGGAAATAATAAATCATAGGGTTTAACACTAAAAACCCAAGGGATTATAAACCTAATGGAATAATATTAAACACTAGGAATATAAACCCTTAGATTAATAAACCTAATGGATTGATATTATAAACACAAGGGAATAATAAACCCAAGGGATAACAATTATAAACCCAAGGTATATAAACCCTAAGATAAATTTTATAAACCTTAAAATAAACATGTTTGACCATGGTTGATTTTCATATTGAGACAATCTTTCTCACAAAATTTATACATGCTTAAAGTCAAAATATCATATTTTTTTTGACAATTAAAACCTAAATTTATCGCGATTATGAAAAACTAAAAACCACTCCATTGTATAATATGAATGGTTAAAAATAATTTATGATTGTTATAGATATGGTTGATATACTCCAATAATCATGTATGGTAGAAATATAAGATTTATGATAGAAATGATATTAAAGTTTGTAATATTAGGTTTATAATATCAATATTTACATTTTTCTCCAAAAAAACATCTATACATTTAAGTGAATATTTAGAAAAAGAAAGATAAATAAGCATAATTTATATATATATTTTTCTGAAAATAAAAGTGGCCTTTAAAAGTTTTATAGGGACAAAATTTATATATGGTTGGTGAAAATTCATTACATTTAATGCACAAAGGCCTCTAATTATTTAAGTCATATGCCTCTAGTTTTCGACGAGAGCAGTCATCATTCAATTTTGCTTGTGTGAGCTCTTGCAACTCAAAATAAACTTTTTAGACTCAAAAAATTCTCTAAATTATGTACATTATGCGACTTTTGTCTGGTCGTTTTTTCGATTTGTTTTTCGATCAAATAAATTTGAGCATTTCTCCTCGGTCACTTGGATGGATTCTTAGTTCTTGCAGGTACATCTGAAGATAAATTTCTGGTATAAATTCCTATCGACGAGGAATGAAAACTTTAGCTACATATTTCGTAAATTTTGATGGACAAACATTTTCAGGAAAGTTGTGCTTAGACATAAGTAACGAATAGATTTGTGCTACCTTGCTCACACATGAAGCAAACACATTTGAGGAATAAGATACACATAAATCAAACCCTCGAAGGAAATCCATTAAAATCCAACTATGATGACAAAATTAAATACCTCGCATACTGTATCTGGACATAGATATCCTTCGCCTGGATGCAAAATGTTGAATCGAAGAACTAAATCAAGCATTCAAATAATTAGTATACTCAGGGTGTTGTGAGGAAAAATCATAGGGCAACTCTCATTTCTAACTCATGAGAAGTAATTTAAGTAAAGTGGTATAGATGTGAAGAATTATCAGTTCTAATGTCATATTGTGACAACTATGGTCAACTATGGTCCACAATCACATTGTGACAAAGATTGTCTTAATATGAAAATCAACCATGGTCCAATGTCTCATTGTGACAAAGATTGTTTTGATATGAAAATCAATCATGGTCAACAATGGTCAACCATGGTCAAATTCGTGTTGTGACAAGATTGTCTAAATATGATTTTAACAATGGTCAACCATGTTTATTTTAGAGTTTATAATAGTTATCTTAGGATTTATATACCTTGGGTTTATTATTCCCTTAGGTTTATAATATCAATCCCTGCCAACATGGTCTTCCATTCATTAGGGGTCTTCCGCAATACATGGCTCCCATTCAATTTTGATATTTTTTATATCTAGGTTCAACGTCACATTCTGACAAAGATCGTATCAATATGATAATAAACCATGGTCAACCATGGTCTAACATTGCATTATGAAAAAGATTGTCTCGACATTAAAATCAATCATATTCAACCATGGTCCAATGCCACATTGTGACAAGGATTGTCTCAATATGAAAAATAACCATGATTGACCATGGTTGAGCAGGGTTGATTTTGATATTGAGAAAATCTTTGTCACAATACGACGTTGGAACATGGTTAACCATGATTCATTTTCATATTGAGACAATCCTTGTCACAATGCGACATTGGACCATGGTGGACCATTGATGGGCCTCTAAATTAGACATAAATTAAGGCTTATGACCATCTTTCAGCACATTAAACCTATATTTTTGTATTAGATAATTTAATTTTAACTTTAATATATTCATTAGGAAGGTTTATGAATAATTGAATATTGTACCATCCATTATATATAATAATATAAATATTATAATAAATATATATTTATATTTATTTATTTATTTATTTATTTATTTTGTGGAATATTATGAGAATACTGGGCAGATTATGAAGAGTTAGAGGAGGAGATAATTTAAGGACTTGTTCCCTACTACTGGAGAATCAATAATAAATAATAATTCAAAAATATATTATGGAATTATGGCACAAATTGTGGAACTCCAATGATTGAGAAAATCTAGGAATGTGTTCCACTAATCAAGGGAGCAGATCCACCAATCAAGGAATTTCAGTGGGGAAAGATTCCTCCATCCAAGGGGAATGATTATTAATCAATTTTTAAAAGTACCAAGTCAAATTTGCCTCTAGGGAATGACTAAGAAAATCTAGGAATGTGTTCCCTGCCTTTTCATGCAAATTCCTAGTATTGGGGACTAGATCCACTAATCAAGGGAATTTGGTGGGAAAGCTTCCTCCATTCATGGGGAATGATTCCTAATCATTTTTTATAAGTACCAAGTCTAATTTTCTTCTAGGGAGAGATTTTCATTAGTGTCATTTTGGAGAGAGCTTGTATTTCTGCATCTCCATTATATTTTCTTGGAGGGATGTAATTCTATTGATGAAAATAATGAAGATTGGTGTCATCTTCAACTTATAAATATTGTTCTCCTCCATAGGTCTATGATTTTTCTTGGGTTTGGCCATCCCAAGAACCTCAGAGCCCTTTTGTATCATTTTCTTTCCTTTTTTTCATTACTTCTTCACATGCATCTCTAGTTTTATTTCTTTCTATTTTTTTATTTAGTATTAATGATTTCTTGTTGTAGGATTGAGTTAAAGGGTTGATGTAAGTTCATTTTTCGGATCATAATCATTATTTCATCCTTGGAAAATATTTGAAATTTCATAATAATCATTGAGTTTCTTGAATTAGTCTTTTTATTCCCAAATCTAGATTGTTGGACCTCCTTTTTAGCAAAGAACAATAAATTTCTGCTATTTTTTAGAGCATGATAATGAGCTTCAATCGAATTGATTCCAATTTCATTAGATCAAAAAAGAATTATAGTTCATAAAAAAATTATCCCATTGCATTTTCACTTGATTTGATTTGGCATTTTTTAGATTTACTAGCTCACTAGTTCTCGAATTTCTAGATTTTTCGACTAGTAATGTTTTTTATTTTTTTTGCATGGGTTAACAGAGGTCTTTTTGAGTGATTCTGCTTAGAATAGGTATCTAAGACATCTTAGTTAATAAAAAAAATATTCCCATCCAATTTGTATTTGATTTTCTTGGTCATTAAACCCTCACCAATTTCATCATTTCATAAGGAAACTTCTCCAAGCTTCTTGAGCAAATCCATCCATCGCCCAACTTTGGTTTTGAGTTCTAAGTGATCCTAGGTATTTTCTCACTCCATTCCACCCATATACCACCTTCCCTAAGCCTTTCATCATCTCCAACACCTCACATTTTTTTCTCGGCTATATCATGTAGGTTCACTATAATTCCTATAGGATCATCGTATAGGATTCTAGTACATCCTGTAGGCTTTCTTGAAATGGCCTGTTTTGAGGCCAAATTGAGAGAAAACCTCTAGGAAGTCACCAAAATCCTCCCAAGGGTCTCCCACACCATCCAAACATCTCCTAATCCTTCCAGCCATCCTCGAACATCCTTAATTCACTTGCCACATCACCAAAAGAAATTAGTTTGCATACTTGATTTTGCATGAAAAGAAAAAAAGGACAAAAACAAATTTATTTTAGTCCCTTTACTTGCACATAGTGATGTTTGATGCTTCTAAATTCCATGCTTAGATAGTAGCATTTGGTTCATGATAATTTAGCATTATTTCAAAGCATAGTTTCTTGGCAGTTAATTAGGAAATAGTGTGATTTAGCATTGAATTTCTGTCTCTTTCCTTGTACTTTCTTTCTTGCAATAGATTAAGGTTCTATTTCGAACATTGCATCTTTTTCAATTATTTGAGAATTTGATTTCAATACATGCACTCCATTACATCATGACAACAAAGGAAGGACACATTGCATGCCGCACATATAGTGCCGACACCTCTTAAGTTTGTACAAACCCCGAGTTGATAATTAAGTCGGTAGCCTTGGGAGTTGCAACATTCTTGTTGTAATCCATAGGCTCATTACCTTTTGGCGCCGTTGCCAGGGAGGTGTTAAAGTATGCATTGTTTTCTTCCCTAATTGATTCATTTCTTTTTAATTTTTGCAAAAACAAAAAAAATATTTTCATTAGGCATATTGATCCAGGTGGATCTTGGTGGCCACCCACCTATCCCATTTGGACCCCCGCAACTGTCTCTTTCAATTTTTCAGTTTTTGTAATTGTAGCACAATTTACTATTTTTAGCAGTTTTTTCGGGTCCTGAACTTCTAGAGCCGTTTTGAGGCCCTAAACGACGTTCTTTGGGAAATCTGGGGGCAACATTTCTCCATGGACCAATGTTTCCCTTCCCAAAGTGGTAGTTCTCGGATAGATCTTTCTAACGAGCTATCATACGCGTCAAACGAAGATCGTATGCCAAAGTTACGAACCCGGGAAATTGATGTACCAATTTACCCAAAACAGGGCCCACAATTTGGCGTTTCATCTTCTAGGGGTAGGTTTTGGAATGTGAAGGGTTT
>APFE030612266.1:96167-119700 GCA_000404065.3 Pinus taeda | reverse complement strand
CAACTTAGGCTCCCTCATTAATTTTAAATAGTCTAGAAACTAATTTCTCACATTTACAATTTCTCACAAATAATTAATTAATCACTCAAAATAATATTAATATTTACATGAAATTTTAATATTTCTTCAAAACATGAAACCCCCTAGCTTAAGTAAAATACAAGGTGTTCCTGGGAGATGATGCTCCTGCATCACTAGATAACATATCTGCAACTTTATTGTGTATGCCCTTTTTAAATGAAACTGTTGTAGAAAACACATCCATATATATGCCTTGATTGTTGCAACTTAGTTTGGGAGTGTAGATATTGAAGTGGTTGATGATCAGTATGTATTACTGTCTCTTTGCCCGTTAAGAAGTGTTTCCACTTTTTCACACTTTGAACTAATGCATACAATTCTTTATCATATGTAGGATAGTTAACTACTACAAGATTAAAAGTCTCAGAATGATAACATATGGGTTTACAGTGCTGTGTCAACACTGCTCCCATTGCATATTCATTGGCATATGTTTGGATCTCAAATGGTCTTTGCAGATCAAGGAGTGCTAGTACAAGTGTTGTACTAATATTTTCTTTCAAGGTGTCGAAGGCTTTCTGATGTTTGCCTCCCCAATGAAACAAATTATTCAATCCTGTTAAAGCATGTAAGGGAGCTGCGATTGAAAAAAAGCTAGAAACTTCCTCCAATATTGTGCTGCCATTTCCCAATCACTGCCATTTTAGATGAATCTATCTTTAATTCACCACCCCCTAATGGAACACTAATCTATTAAAACCATCCTAATCTATAAATGACTAACTACAAATTAGAGTGAATTTCATCTGGGCACCCTCACTATCGGCCAAAAACGCTAAGGTATTTCCTTCAACGTCTCTATTTGATGGCCTGATACAAGTCTCCGTTTGAAGTTTGAATTTATTAAACGTATTTGTCAATTAAACAAAAAATTGATGTTGATTTACCTATGAATGTCATTTATCGTTTGTCATGGACATGCATAAAAATCCGTGTTTAACTTAATGCTCAGTTTGTTTATATTTTTATTTTAACATGTCGGAGGTACGTTTTAATTTTGCAAGCTTTTTTAATTCCATTGTCTTCCCCTCGAAGTTTACATATCATATGATGAGATTTATTATGGGAATTCTGATGAGATTTATTATGGGAATTCTGAGCACCAATCCGCTACCTAATACGACAAGTTCACATTTTGAATTGTGTGAAATTTAACCTATTTACTTTGCCTGAAATCGTGGATTTACATCCTCTTGACGATGTATGGGAAAACTATTTCAATCTACGTCAATTCAGATTTGATTTTTTTAAAAAGGTACAAATTTTAGTACATATATTAATTCATTTATATTATAATAAGAAATTTATCGTATTTTATGCAACTGAAACTCCCTAAATTACCATTAAACCTTCCTAACTACCAAAAATATCATCCATTGACATCGTCTTCCTCATTGTTATTGTGAACCATGCTCCAGAATCAGAATTAGCCTGACATAGCTTATGTAATCAGGAAAAATACAGATGTTCTCATGCTTATGTTTTTTTTTCTCAACGGCACGCCGGAGTTTAGCCAGGGAAGGCAAAGGATTTGCATAATTAATTGAGATTCACTCATAACAACCTGGATATTCCAGAAATCAGAATTAAAAATAACTACTTACAATAGTGTTTTGTAACCTCTTGTAATAGGTTTTAAATGTTAGTGTAACATTATATTCTATTTATCAATTGGATATTTTCATATTTTTTATTTTATATTTTTTTAATTAAACTTATGGTTTTAATAATTAAAAAATATTAATATTTTTTATTTCAAATTATATTACTAATAATTTAAAAAGAGTAATTTCTTTTTTTATTTATATAAAATTAATGATATAATATAAGCTTGTAAAATATAATTATATCCTAAAAAGTTTAGAATTCGATTATTTAAATGTAAAATATAACTATATCATAAAGGTTTAGAATTTGATTATTTAAAGGAAAAGAAAAATTATTAATTAATGTAAATGCTTTATTGAGACTTTGAAAACCATGTTGCATGGAACAATTACCTTCATTATTTAATAGTAACCATTGATGATATTGATGATGAGTAGAGATGGTCTAAGACTTATAGATCCAACCTCAAATAGTTCCTAAACAGTGTTTACAATTTCATTACTATAAGGAATATGTGGAATTTTGTGGTCATGTTCCACTTGTCAAGATAGTAAACCCTAGGGTGTTTTAGATATCTATTAGATTTTATAGATGACTAATTAAAAATTAGAGTGAATCTCCCATAAACTATAGGTTGTTTCAAATACCTATTAGTGTTTATAGAGGATCAACTATAAATTAGACTGAATTTCCTATGGGCACCCTTGGGGGTCATTACTTGTGTGTGTTGGAAATAATATTGAGAGGGGAGGGGGGCGGAGAGGACGAGGGGTGAATTAGTATTATCAAATTAAAACTTTTATTTTCAATCGTACATTTATATAATTATATATATATATATATATATTATATATATATACACTATTTCAGTTAAGGGAACCCGCAAGTACACATATCTATGTTTAATGCAACTAGTGTATATCCAGTAAACTTATGATTCAGTTAATCCATTAAATGTTGATCTTTAATTAGTGCGTCAGAACTTCATTAGCCATAAGAACAGTAAACAAGTGCAATAAAACAGAACAGATCGTCACACACAAGAAGGACACATGAACACCATGATGTAAGGTGGAAACCCAGTGTGGGTGAAAACCACCTACTGTAATTCGTTTCTATCTTCCTTTAATAAGAAACTTCTTTTTACAATATTTATGTATTGGTACAGTCTTATACCAGTACGCAGGCTTCTACCTGCAGAAGGCTACAACCTCCTCTTGTTCTCCAGCTTCTCCTGGAAGGGAGCTACAACCCCCTTAGCTTTTGTACTAGCCGATCTATTTACTAGTATGTGGGCACTGACCTACTAAAGGCTCCAACCTTCACTCATTTTCCAGCTGCTCCTGGAAGGGAGCTACAACCCCAACGCTCTTGTACTAGCCAATATGTTTACCAGTACGTAGGCACCAGCCTACAAAAGGCTACGATCTTCTTTCTTCCTCTAGGGACCACATTTCATAAATTTTCATACTAGATACTCTTGAAGCACAACACCATAATCGGAAGGCCACATTTCATCCAATTTTCATACTAGACCAATCAACAACATTGAAGCACAAAATCAATCACTACTGCAATACAACCATCAGTTAACACCTGCATCATCAATCTCTGAATCACTCAATACTGAATCACTAAACCCTGTCAAAAACACAATCTCCATAATACAGAACAGACAACAGTACTCTATAATAACAACCAGATCCAACTGAAACTTCAAATATCATATCTCATAATGTATACGTTATCATGATGAACGAACCCGGCGTACATACGTACTTTTATCAAAGCCAACTTGCGTACAGATCTGCAAAAATTTACTCATAACTTTGTAGCTGTTCCAAACATCAGTCATACTAGATCATAACACTCATACAATAAAACATGCGTCGATAATTCAAATCTAGTCTATCCATGATCAAACCACATAATGATAATACATTCCAAGCCTTATGATCCTGATCCATCATCAACCGTATGGGTGCATCCTTGATTCAGATCTAGCAAAGCATCACAAACCCATAACCAGCATCCTAGATCTCACACTTCATCAGATATTCATCACTTGCTCACTTGCGACTCTTGGCCTAATGATCTTCTCCTTATACAGGTTTAGGCCTCTCTCAATACCATTGTCCAAAACTATGTAGAACCAATACCTTGGACCCAATACTTGGGGTTAACACTTCAGACCAAATACCATGGACCAATACCAAAATACCATGGACCAAATACCACAGACCAAAACTTAGTTTTCCAACGTGGATGTGCCTTTCCTTTTGTGAACTTACGTGTGTACGTATATGCACCTTTTGTTCTGCTAACCCATGTGTATACGCACTTTCATCAAGGTTAACCTGCGTATACCTCTCTCTTGACTTGTTGCACTATTATTTGTCATCTGAGTGAGTTGCCATCAAGGAAAACGCCTGTATCATACCCCTGAGTGAGTTGCCATCAAGGACAACACCTGTATCATAATGCCAACAATCTCCCCCTTTCGACTTGATGGCAACCACCACATCAAGTCACTCTCCCTCTTTGACATCAAGGGCAAAAGGTAAACCAAGATATTCTCTTCCTTGATATACATTATGTTGTCCATACTCCCCCTGAGTAAATGTTGAAGTTTATGATTGAGCTCCCCCTAAGCACATGCAAGGTTTTCAAAGGCATATCATGACTCTATATATACATTGCCAATGACGTTCCTAGAGACTGATACATACATCAATCTTCCAACCAAGTGGGTATACACCATTTTTGGCTCATCCACCAAACCAAGTGGGGATATACCAAAGGTCTATACATGACTTGAAAATAAGAAACATTACATCATCCATCCCATTCATAGTCGAGTTGCAAATCAAAGACCAACAATCTAATCAAGACCATGATAGTCATCAACAACTATCATACACCATATATGATCTACACCATAAGCATCAACATCGAGCCCTGTAACCTACAATACCATTCTTTTGACCAACCAACAAGATGTATCATTTAGCCACATAAGTATCATCACCAAAGACTTCTAACTATAATGCCAACAATGCATTATTAGAAGTATATGCTCCCCCTGAGCTTGTGCCAATCATCATATACCATGACCGAATAATTTCCTGAGTTTGTTCTGCTACTTTTTCTTCAGAACATCATATATGCAACTATGCAGTGTCTAACTCGTGTCTAAAGCCTATGTATGAGACTTAGAACACTGATGTTCCACACTTTCAGCTTCCTCTGAGTCTATCATGTCTATGTATTCTGCTATACCACATTTTTCTGGCTGTACTTCCTTTTTCTTCCGTATCTTCAACTGTGATGATGTTTTCTCCTTTTGGTATGGTGCCCAGAATTGAAGTTTGTTACATGCTTAACATCTTACATGTTTCATATTCCTTCTATAACAATCAACAGGTTTGTGACCAAACATATTGCAAGAAAAACAATATCCCTTAAAGCACCTAAAATGTGATGATCTTTCTGTGTGATGGTCTTGAACCATTCTACTTTTACATATGGCTGCAACATGTCCAAGATTATGACATACATAACATTCAACATTATTCGTCGGAGGAAATGATCGTCTATTACTTCCATAGTTAGGAGCAAAAGATATTATTTGAGGAATTTCTTTCCTTGGTTGTTGATGAGGTTGTCTTCTCATCTCCTTGATGAGCATTTCAGATTTCTCATTAGAGTTCCTTGCCTCACCTTGTGAGCTAGATTCACCTTCAACAAATTCATAAAAACTAAGACCAGTTTTGATAGCAAGTGACCTTTGACTACTAAGAATATCATCCAAAATCTTAGTACCGTCTTGAAATCATAATAGTTTATCCTTTTCTTCTAATTTACCTTTCAAGATATTTACCTCAACTTGATGTTGTTCTTCGTTTTCCAGACATTGCTTCTTCAAAATTTCTTCAGACATTCTTCCTTCTTCCATTTGTTTCCTTAGTTTGAGAATCTCTTTTTCTTATTCTTCATTTAGCTCCTATAGCATTTGACGAACTCTAAAGGCACATTCCAGCTAAGCTTTTAAGCTGATAATTTCTTCTTTGAGGGCACTCTCCCTTTTGCTAGGTAAATCTTGTTGATCTATGATTTTGTCTCATGCTTCATTTGCTTGTTCATCTTCAATCTGAGGTGATTCAGGATCTGTATACATCCTTCCACTCAACGGCAGGCTCTCATTATTCCTTTGAGCTATCTTCTTCTTTTGATGCTCTTTTTTTCCCATTGTTCTACGGATCTCCTTCAGGTGATCAAGCCTCTACCAAAGGACCTGCTATGATACCAATTGTTGGAAATAATACTGAGGGGGTGGAGGATGAATCAGTGATCCGGACTTAAACAACAATGCAACAAAATACAGAGATAACCATATACACAAAGATGCAGCGGAAATAATACTTCATTTCATTAATGGAAAATACCGAAATATGCTTACAACCAGAAATGGAAATAAATTTGCTAGGGTGATGGTAGCTTATCTTTGAGAAGAGATGTGGCGGCTACATGCCTCTGAACTGTGTTACAATGAGGATTGAAGGCTTGTTTATTGTTGAGAAACAATGGAAAACCCTTCACATTCCAAAACCTAACCCTAGAAGATGAAACGCCAAATTGTGGGCCCCGTTTGGCTAAATTGGTACATCAACTTCCTGGGGTCGTAACTTTGGCATACGATCTCCGTTTGACACATACAATAGCTCGTTAGAAAGATCTATCCGAGCACTGCTACTTTGGGAAGGACAACATCGGTCCATGGACCCATGTTGCCCTGAAATTTCCCAAAAAACGTCGTTTAAGGCCTCAAAACGGCTCCGGAAGTTTAGGACCCGAAAAACTGATAAAAATAGTAAACTGTGCTACAATTTAGGAAACTGAAAATGTTGAAAGAGACAATTGTGGGGGTCCAAATGGGATAGGTGGGTGGCCACCAACATCCACCTGGATCATTCCTCCCCCCTTAGGAAGCAATGGTCCCCATTGCGTTGAGTTCCTCCCTAACATGAGGAAGCTTCTGCTAAGCTGGGTCTCTGGTGAGCTATTCTGCAATCTCTGATGTGACCAGAAATGGTGGGAAGCATGGTCGACGATTGTCCACATTGAACACTCGGTGCAAGTGAAGGAATGGAGGAATACTGTGCTTCAAATCATTGTTGCTCGTAGCCTTGGTACTGGTGTAAGGACCATGTCGGAGTGGTCGAAGCTTCTGATGGGCTCTTGTAAGGCATTCTTTCTGCAGATGTAACCAAACTTTTTCGCCCACCTGAAACTTATGTGGTGCCCCTGTGGGTGAGGAGAAGTTGTTCTTGTGTTCTATCATGACCATATCCCTTTACTACTGCTGTTGCGTGGAGGAACCCTTTGCAGGGGTCATGGATGTAGCAACGATCTTCCCGTTACTTTGGGAGCGAACCAAACAGAAAATAAATTTCCTAGTCTATGATATGAGCTTGCTGCCTTTCTTACCAGTGATCAAAGAGGTGGCGGTAGGTGGGGCTACCTCCGGTATCCTGTATAATGAATTATTCGAAGAAATAATGACAGCACGAGGCCTTGACTCATACACAACATGTCGCCTTCACAAGTATGGTTGGCCTAATAATACATCACAAACATCCAGAGGTGTAACATCACACAATACCTCATCTGTGGATGGTTTGATGCTATAGGGAAGGCAACACTGCTGGTGAAATTTGAGATCTCGTCCTTCATGAAGCCACCCGATAGTGTATGGCTGCGGGTGTGGTGTAGTCGGTAGGCCCAACCACTTCATGACCTCTGCTGAAATAAGTTTCTTTTGGCTGCCACTGTCGACAATTGAATTGCAGTGGCAAACCCTTCACCCACATCTGTGAGTGGAAAAGACGTTCCCCCTCCTCTGGCTCTTCGGGCTCATTCTTCTGGATCTTGGCAGTGGCAACAGTGGCGCTGGGATCTGCATCAATGATCTGCTTCCCTTTGCCATTCCCCTTGTCAGGTTCTGGCTCAGGGTCGGAACATGTATCCGATTTGGAATCCTTCAACTCGGCCACCAATGACTGCTTGGTCCGACACTCACTTGTGTTATGAGTGGGACTCTGGTGGAACTCACACCACTTTCCTGTGTCCTTCTTCGGCTTTGGGGTGTTGTTATTTTCTTGCGGCTTCGATGGGTTGTCTTGGGACACCCTGCCTTAGCTTTGTCCTTTGGGCTTCGGATTTGCAGATCTAAAGTCTCGCTTCTTCTGTTTGAACTTTCGCTCAATTTTGATAGCGTATCGGTATGCTATGCCGAGTGAGGAGATGTTCAAGAACTCCATCTCTTCCTGGATGTATCTATGTAGGCAACCACGGTATTTGAGCACCAGATGCAGCTCAGAATATTTGATACCCAACTGTGTGCGAAGGGTATGAAAAATGTTTGTGAACTCTGGCACATGTTGGTCTCATCCCTGCTGCAGTGTGGTCCATTTGATGTATTTGTCCTCATAGCTTTTGACAGGGTAGTACTGCTCCTTGACGGCATCCTGGAATGAATCCCAAGTGTGGCTGAAAATAGTGAGCCTGTGCTTTCATCCTTCTGCTCGCAGTAGGTTTCCCACCAGTCCATGACGTAGGGGGCTGCTTTGAGGAGAGCGAAAACAATCTTTTCCTGACTTGAAAATTCATGAACAAAAAAATAACCCTCTAGTAGATTTAACCATTTATCTACAACATCTACGTCTATTTTACCCTCGAAGATGGGGATTTCAAAATTAACTTGTACCTTAAAGGGTGTGGCATTTCCAGAGTAGCTGCTGGAAGTCGATGCGTCACCTTTGGGTAACCGATGAAGGATATGCGCAAAGCTATCCATCATCGCGTTCCTTTGCCACTCGAGCGCTTCTTCGAGCAAGATTTTGATAGGATCTCCTGCCCCCTCGTCTTTCTTCCCATCCACCATGGGAGGCCGTCGGGATTTGCGAGGCTGGTCTTGCAAAGGTTCGACCAGTTCAAGCCCTAACTCCTTATATCCCGACCTCGTTGGGGACATGCAAAGAAAAATAGAGAAAAAATCAGACCGCTCTGATACCACTGATCCGTATTTAAATAGGGACGCAACAAAATACAGAGATAACCATATACACAAAGATGCAGCGGAAATAATACTTCATTTCATTAATGGAAAATACTAAAATATACTTACAACCAAAATTGGAAATAAACTAGCTAGGGCGATGGTAGCTTATCTTTGAGAAGAGATGTGGCGGCTACATGCCTCTCAACTGTTTTGAACTGTGTTACAATGAGGCTCGAAGGCCTATTTATTGTTGAGAAACAATAGAAAGCCCTTCACATTCCAAAACCTAACCCTAGAAGATGAAACGCCAAATTATGGGCCCCGTTTTGGGTAAATTGGTACATCAATTTCCCGGGGTCGTAACTTTGGCATACGATCTTCGTTTGACGCGTATGATAGCTCATTAGAAATATCTATTCGAGAACTACCACTTTGGGAAGGGAAACATGGGTCTATGGACCATGTTGCCCCCAGATTTCCCAAAAAACGTCGTTTAGGGCCTCAAAACAGCTCCGGAAGTTCAGGACCCGAAAAAACTGCTAAAAATAGTAAACTGTGCTACAATTACGGAAACTGAAAAACTGAAAGAGACAGTTGCAGGGGTCCAAATGGGATAGGTGGGTGGCCACCAACATCCACCTGGATCAAATATCCTTGGTTAAACTTGCACCTTGCACTATAATTCCTGCAAAAGCACCACCTTCAACATCTAAATCATATTCTCTTCAACTTTTATATCATTATGCTCTTCAAAACCTATCGGATTTAACTCCTCATTTGAGGAAGAGTTTTGTAGATGATCATCCCTTGTCACTTGCATTCTTACCCTCACAAGAGCAACACTATTTCCCCATGCATGATAGAAAAACATTAAAAAAACAAATATTGTAGAATAATAGAGGTTGGTGCAGTGCATAGCAACAAGGAAATGAAAAACTTTAAGGTAAACATAGGTGAAAAGAAACAAAACTTTAAAAGGAGAGAGTTTATGAAATAGTGTTCATCCCTAACTAAAGATTCGTGGGGAGAGAAATGTTTGCAGTGACCTATAGTGCAGTATTGTAAACTGAGTTGAATAAATGGTGCTTCCATTAATGATGGTTTAGATTTATAATGTTCCTTTAGAAATCTTGATTGATGAGTCCCAAGAATAAATATACATTGTATGAAATTTTGACACCGATATAGAGAGAAGTATTTTAAACTAAGTTGTCTCAATGGTGCTTACATGAATTATAGATTAAATGTATAACATTCCATTGGAAAGTTGAGTGGTGAATGGTCATCGACATGGATTGCATATGTAGAATGATGATATCTGTGTCTAAGATTGATTTGATTATGATCTAGGGGCTCTTAGTTTCTCCTAGCCAATTTTGATGCTTCTAAAATGTTTAATGGCCCTAGAAGATTGATTTGATTAATGGTAATTTTGAACATAGTTGAATAAGTTACTCCTTTGCATTATAGATTGAAAACTTAGGGGTGGGTCATGGAAATCATTGAATTATAGGCATTACCTATTCATCTCTGATCAAATGGACAAGGGGAAAGAAATATTGGGCTCCATATGGACTTGCGGTTATACATATTGGAACATCATTTACTGCAAACACTCTCCAACAATCAACCTCTCTGTCAAATGTGATAGGTGATTTGTACATCAAAACTGAACCTTGTTGGACTAAAAATTTGATGGTTCTTAAAGTATAAGGATTTGAAGTGTCTTTAAGTTAGATAATTTAAACATGTGTTTGGACATGATGTTTTGTATGGTAGTGAACTAAGAGTCACTTTCTAGACAATTGTATGCCTAGTGCGTTTATGGACTATTTTTAAACTTGTGAGCATTCTTCGTTATTTTAATACCACTTTTATAATGTGTTATCGATGTGTTGTGTTCTGATTTATTATACCTTCAGAGGTCAAGTTCTATCCCCACTATTGGTCCCCATTCCACTACTGGCTTCACTCCCCTAGTTTATCACCTGCTCCGGAATCACAAAATCATGAGGCATTGATTACAATTGAATAGAACCAATGAGAACTTGACAATAATATCAATGGAGTTACAACAATAAAAAAACATAATTAGGTCACTATATTAGGACAATACATTAAGCGTGCAATAATGCTTGTTAGAACGATCTCCATTACAATAGGAATGACTAGGGATCATGACATCAAATACAAAAACATTGAAAGCATTGATCAATAAGAGGTGCTATTTAAGAATAATGTATTACCCAAAAACAACACCTCATGTTTAAATTCAAATGTATTATTACACCACAAACAACACCTTATGTTCAATTTCAATGTATTAGAATGAACAACAGAGGAACTGTCAACATAAAATCCCAAGAATCAAATACATGCATAACCTAGCAAGGAATTATGTGTTTTGGCAACGGAGTAATGAAAAATAATTCAGACTGAAAAAAAATGTTATCTTTTGATGAATGACATATCACAACAACTATGTAGGAATTAAAACAAATCATGCATAATCACCACATTATTAGACATAAATTCCCATTGAAAAATTAGCGTAGCTTATCAAAAGAAAAAATCTCTCAATTTTGCATTCTAAACCAAAGAAAACAAGCACAACAATTTGAGATGATGACTAGACATAGGAAAATCATCGCTGTTATGCAATAACCAAGTTGCCTAAATAATATTACCTTATTCAACCAATAATACTCAAAACACAAAAGTACATTCTACCATTTCTGAAAGAGTCGAGTTGCAATGTACATGCAGATCAAGGTTTCTCATTAAAATGCCATTACTATTTGATAAACCACCACAGTTGTAGACGACATGATCTTCGACACCTAACCTAATGAAAACCTGAGCTAATTAAATCATTTTAATTTATGCCATCCATGACACAACAACAAAAGTTTTATATTTTGCCATTTTTGAGAGAGCCCAGCTAGGATGTATATGCAGATGAAAAATTTTCATTGAGAAAGAAATTATTACTAATGCAAAACATGCCAATTTTTTACCTGACACTCAGTCATGATGTCCAAAACTTGAGTTAATGGAAACATCCCAATACACCATGCCCACCATTCACAAAAGCTTTTACATCCTACTAATTCAAGGAGAGATTAGTTGGAATATATGTATATGCAAATGAAAGTTCACCAAGGTATGGAAGCAGTTACTCATATGTTTTACAATCCCAGCTTGGGAAACTCCCATTATTCTTTTCAACGCTTCCAACTGAAAACAATCTCTAGCAATGTGGGACTTCACTCACTATAATTTGCACTACTTTGAACATCCAGTTGACTGAAAGGCCTTACATTTGGTGGTCACACAAAAATTTGAGCATTCAAGAGTCAAATATTTTGAAACAAAACTTAACCCATGTTCATCATTTATATACTATTATTCCATTGAATAATACCCTCTCCTGTTAAGACAATTAAGACCAGAATACTATTAAATCAAAAGCTAAACAATGTTGTCAACAGGGTCTTACTTGGTCAGTGAAAGACGGTTGTTATTATCACACCCACTAGGGTTCAACTCCCCCAAGTGACATGTTCACCTCTCATGGACTGGCATACCTCCACAAGGGGTTGCTTATTGTGTATGGGACCAATTACAAGTCCTATGCAATTTTTGCAAAATAGATACCACCCATTCATGGTATATTTTACACTCCTCAAGCACATCACATCACGTCTCATAGCCTTCATCCAACAATCCTTGCACTTTTTACTTCACCCTATAAAACTCCATAACAAGTTATATATACACTTGTTTGGAATAAATGAATCCAATAGTAATTGGATCAAATACTCCACTTACTTTTTTGTGTTTTTGGCTCTCAAATTTGTCTCTATCTACTTTGCATTCCTCTGTCCTATAGACTAAATGAGAGCTTGATTCTATAGACTCAATAAACTCAGGATGTAGATTCCTAATAGTGTAAGTCCCAATCGATCTAATATACTGACTAATACGAATATAATTCAAAACAGTAAGAGTAGTCAACCAGTCAAATGAAACACAAAAAGGGTGTGTGAAGTGGTCAATTTAGTAATCAAACCCTATGTAAATACCTACTCAAGCTACGTCAATTCTATCTATAAACCATGGATAGGGTGGTAAATTCGTTCTATAAAGGGTGTGTACAATAAATGTAACAGTAGCACTTTTTTTCTATTTATTCCTACCTAAGTATTTATGCCTATTATTCCTATTAATTAGTTCTAACCAATAGAAGTGAGTCTAAATAACTTCTCATGAAAATGAAGGATTGAAAGGGTGTACCATACAAATTATGTAGACTTTTTTCTCCAATAAATAAAATAGAAAACTCAACATCCATCACACCAAAACAAAATCTGTATGCTTATACTGGGAAAGCACATAAATTCAAGAAAAATATAGATCTTAACATGGTTCATTGCTATAATCTATAAATGGGACCAATTCTTGCTAGCCTATGTGAGATGATGAATGTAACAATAAAATCTTAGAAGACGAATTGATTGCAAATGTCTCATGTATACATGGAATCTGTGCATGTATAGAAGTATCTTAGTGAACACAATTTATGAAACTGTGTAATTGGCCCAATACTTGGGCCCTTGAGAAGTATGGAATATTTCTTTCTAGGCTATATAAAATATCCATAGCCAGACCACATAAATAAGTGCTATAATAGATTCCATAAAAGTTATCAATATTTTTCTATCGAAAATTCTTGTGATGAACAAAAAGAGAGTCGTACATAATTGCCAATAAATAAAATGGAAAAAATCAACATCCAACACATCGAAATAGAATCTGTTAATGCCAATGTTGGGAAAGCACATAAATTCAGACAAAATTCATCTTAAAACATTATTCATCACTATAATATACACATGTAACCAAATCTTACCAACTTAGTTATCGTCACTGAAGCCCAACATAAATAAGTGCTATAATAGCTTCCAGAAAAGTTATCAATATTTTTCAACCTAAAATTCTTATGATGAACAAAAAGAGAGTCGTACATAATTGCCAATAAATAAAATGGAAAACTTAAAATCCAACACATCGAAATAGAATCTATTAATGCCAATGCTGGGAAAGCTCATAAACTCAGACAAAATTTAGCTTAAAACATTATTCATCACTATAATATACACATGGAACCAAATCCTACCAACCTGGTTATCATCACTGAAGCCCAACCTAAAAGTTAATAAAGAACACTTCTGATCTTGTGATCACGTCATATATCTAACTAAGTTTTTTAGTGCTGACACTAGACAATGGAAATTGGCTAGCAAATGATTCAACCTGCTTTTTGAGATCAACGATGCTATTTCATAGATGGAAATTTTCTGACTTAATAAATTCTCTAAAATATTTTAATTTTGTACTTTTCACAGAGCCCTTAGCCTTAATGGCTATCTGCACCCCGTTGTGGATAAAATATGCAACCTTAATGAAGTCATCCTCAAGAAGCCCACGAGTGGTTAATGTAGGAAACCCTATCTGTATACCACGAGGAACCATAACACTTTTATCACCTAAAAATGTAAGGTATTCAAGTAAGCTATATCATCCCATGGAGAAAGGAAAATCAATTAATCCCTTACATCTAAATATATAAAGAAAAAATTCATGTAACCTGGTACATAACTCTTGTTCATTGTGATAGAAGAAACATCCAAAATGCCCTCTACTCTTGTACCATCAATGCCCTGTCCAAGCCCATTAATATATGCCATGTTACATTCAACAAACTAAATCCAATAGAAATCAATATACAAGTAGGTTGTGTACTCCAGCATATGAACAAAGGATCCTTACCAAGGGCCTCAAATCAACAAGAACTAGGTGATTTTCATTACCACCAAACACAAAATTGTAACCCAAATCCATTAGGCTCTTTGCAAGGGCTCGGAAATTTGCTCCAACTTACTAAAACTATTTTACCTTTGATAAGAAACAAAATCCATTCAAAAAATAATTCACATACATGAATTTTACAGAAGCTTAGACATGTGAGAGTGCTACACCTATACTTGATAAGCCTTGAACTTTGCAGTTACATCTTGTTTTAAACAAACAAACAACCCTCCTATGGTATGGTTATGTGGTCCTCCCTAGAAAGCCACAAATTATTTCATGTATCTATTAGAAATGAAATGATACAAAAAATCGATATATCCAATATTATGATATTAGTGACTAGGAGAATAATATGGATGATGGAGGAAGGGAAGGAGAACTCAAATTGACATGTAACCCTAGAAAAATAACATTTTTTATGGTTGTCTCTAGGTCGACCACCAATACTGGTTCCTTCCTGAATAATATCATGCCTCCCCAAGGACCTCGTAAAGACTAAAAATCACAACCCTCCAATCCAAAAATATTTCATAATGAAAAATATCAGAAAGATAAAATTGAAAGGAAAAAAGTGAAACAATTGACAAACAATTCAAGGAACATAATGAGTTTCATCGAAGCTTTGATCTAGTAGTGATAAGAAACAAAAATAACATAAAAAAAATGAAAACAGGAAACTGAATCAAAGAACATGTAAGAGAATCAAAAGGAAAATCTACACCTCTTAACTCTATAATCACTCCTCCTCTTATGGGAATTGCATATTTGTTTTAGTTCTTCACTGTTTCTTGAATATTAATGGGATTCCTTTCCTTCTAACAGGGGGGAATATCACAGATAGATAGCATTAAGATAGATCCAAAAAAGTATCCATCTAATATAGTCATATTTTTAATCGAAAGGGTGAAGTGCAACGAAAATTAATAACATCAACTCACCTTATGCGTTGTAGTTGTTACTACATCACAAAAATCAAATGGATTGGCCATTATAGAAGCAACGATGAGACCATTTATGTGTGCCATGTCCATCATTAAGTATGCCCCAATTGTGTTGGCAATCTTCCCAAACCACAAATGTTTTAGTACTAAAAATCATAAAAAATCCAACATTACATACTATAAGAACATATTAATAAAATATGCTAGAATAAACATTGTTGGAAAGAGAAATTTTTGAAAGGATAGCCATTATAAGATCTGTAGAATACCCAGATTCAATACCTACCTCATGTGAGGGTAATCAATATCTCGGGATATGCACTAGCACTAGAAATGATAAGCTCGATCCTAAAAAGGGTGGCATTCTTCTCAAGCATCTCATAGTCAATCAATTCTATAACCCAAGAAAACAAACCCGACCATTAACACTTTGAACACTTCCCCAAAAGATTGGTTCAATATTTTTTAATGATGGCACTATTTCCCTCCTAATTATTATTAGACTGGAAATGCAAACTCACATGTGGACTCATCTAGATGATATAGCATTGATTCAAAGTAAAATGATGTAGTTGATACTCACATTTTTGCTATCATAAATCAATGATACAAACACCCTCCATGTGGTATGTCCAAACCCTAAACGTTGCAAAGAATTTTTTCACATGTTACATGCCCAAATAGGAATGATAATATTATCAAAGGAGGTTCGTAGTTCAGAACCATACACAGCATAATGTGTTGATGTGGTTGGAGGAGACTTGTATAAACGACAAAATTAGTTGGGGATCGAGATAATGGTTGAAAATTAACACCCCATGTACTATTGTCAAAATGGAATGCTTCTAGGGCCCTTTGCTAGAAAATCCCCTCACTTTGGTCAATGAATTCATTGTCAACATATTATATGCATGGTATAAATCCCAACCCAATGCAATAATGAATAAATATAGAAAAGTGTCTAACAATTGTATCCATCATTGTGATAATAGATACTCATGCAACAACTGCAGGTCCCTACACTATAACATTGAACCCATAAACCATTACACACATGTCAAACATTCAAGCTAAAAAGTACAAGTCCAAAAGCTAAGAGAATCTAAGTTTAACAAGAAAGAAATACCAAGTGGTAAGAAGAAACTGCCAAGCAGCTCAGCCACAATCACAATCATGATGGTGCCATTCTTCACATTCCAAGTTATATCTTCAGGCAGTTACCTCTTATCAAGGATTCCTTCTGAATACTTGTTTGTTAGACATGATTCAACAGCTTCCATAACTGCCCAAGATGTAAAATGTTCAGAATAAATAAGTTAAAATCCATTTAATTGTGACTGCTTTTCTTTCTCAATTATCACATTCATTTTAGGATCAAGCTCACTCATAGGAGGATCAAAAAATCTTTGATTTCCCTCTACACGAAGTAATTTACAAACTAGATAAATAAATCACAATAAATTTAGTATCCTCAGTAACTAAGGCACAATTTGACAGGTGCATTAATTGTATTATTAAGGTCTACAATTTCTATTTGCTAGCATCTGAGGGGAATCCAAATCAAGAACAAAGTCTTTATCAATCCATGCACTAACCATTAACTCAAAAAGAATATAAATAAAACCGAACCGAGGTATTTGACATAGTTCATTAAATGAAGATAAGAAGCTTATTTGCAACAACTCAATTCACAAATGAATCTTCTAAACACCTCCAAGTTAAACTATATTCAACTATGATATGTGCTTTCTTCACTTGGTCTTCAAATGGCAATATTATCAAGGATGTCACATAGGTTGTCTATACATGTAGCAATTTCAACCAAAAACAAATACATAAATAAATAAATCATAGCGTGAATTGTGAACAACATGCACACATGGGAAGTTGCAGGATTGCGCTAGCATGAACGCCAAATGATTTCCTATTGTCAAGATTGTTGTGATACAAAAAGGTTTATATGATGGGCATGGCCTCAAAGTTTCAAACCTCCTAATTTTTTGCTTTTATGTTGCCAGGGAACCCCCAAAACTAGTTGTGAAGTTCTGGGCATCAAATTTGCAGTTGGGTTCAAATTATATTGACCCAACAAGCCCATCCCTACTACTCCATTGCCCATTATGACCTGCAATGAATATGTTTGCACCTGAAACAAGAGCTATCCTCTATGCCCACTTCAAAATTTGAAAAATAATCAAATATTGGGAGACATGTGAATCCAAAACTTGATGTATTGCAGATAATTCTTTGGCAGAGGTAGACATGAAAGACACCAAAAGCAGCGCGAGTTCGAATTTGCCTCCTGCACATTGCTAACTTGGGTTCGAATCATAGATAATATATAGAACAAGAATATCACATATGTAAGATCAATTTAATTGTGTTCGAATCAGAGATAGTATATAGAACAAGAATATCATACATATTTGTAGATAACATATATAACAAGAATATCACCTTGGAAAGCACCAATAAATAAAGGCCATGGATAAGTTTTATCAACCTCTAGATTGCAACCCACCTTGGAACTTTAACCTTTTGAGTCATTTTTATGCCTTCATATAGGTATTTTATTTGATGATGTACCTGAAAAGGAGGGATCTCCTTGTCTACAAAATTGTTATTCGTTCCTTCCTTTCCAAATGGCTCTAGAGGCAATCAGGGGTAATGATCTTTGTTATTTGAGTGCTTTATCATCAAATAGTCCAACAAGGAAGCCTCTTACTAGGTACTCTATCCTCAAATCAGGGGAGAATAACACCCCATACCTCCTCAACAAAAATACAAATGAACACCAGCACGTGGTCTATTGTTTCCCCTTCACATTTGCATAGAGTACAAATTCTAGGACCCTACCTTGTCTATTTTTTAGAACCTCTCATGTCAAAACATTATTTGTTAGGGCCAACCACATGAAAATTATGGATTTCATTGAAGATTTAACATTCCAAATCTTCCCCACCACCCAACTACTACTACTACTACTTCATCAAAGATAGTCTTGTACCATAAGCTAGCTGTCAATAGTCATATGGAAGGATCGTTGGACCATACAACTTTCTTGTGTGAAGAAGACATGGAGACAACTCTTTGCTGCTAAATGCAACCAATGTTGAGTTAAAAAAGTAAATAAAAATTGCTTGATTTTTTATTAAGCAACAACAAAATATACATAATTTCCTTGTGACAAAGTTGCTAAGATGGAATCTTCATCTACAAACATTTACCTATCAGGATGAGAAAATGCAAATCAAATTTCTTTCTTATTCCATAGATTCCAACTGCGAGATGAAAAAACACACATCAAGTTTGTTTACCCCAACACGCCAACAAGCAGCAAGCCCCAACTATATAATATAAGAAAGTAGTAGGTATCCCAAAGGCCGGAAGGGGGTTTATTGGAAAGAAGTGACCATTGTCAGAAGCCTTTCAATCAATATATAAATGTAGATTTATTATTATTTTAATTGGAAATATTCAGTTAAATAATAAAATTTAATTATGTCTCTCCCAATCTAAACTGCTTATTACCATAATTCACTACCTTCATACGTCTTGCATTTTTTAACACCGTTGTAACATGCAGATTAATTTTATTTTTGGTGCACAATCTCTACCTTTTAGGACAATATGGTATAGTGGCCCAACCCCTACAGATCATTACAAAAAACTAAGAATAACAGAGAAGATGAAAGGTTGTACAAACCATCATATTTTTCAAACAACTAATCCAACATCAGTACCTTAAACTTTCCATGAATATATCATAGTGAGAACATTTAAAAAATGGTGGGAAATCTAGCCAGCAACTATCTCTCTTCTATGAGGGTGATGCGGAAAGAGTGATACGATTTCACTATTTGGTTTTTTTTTTGTTAAATCAGAAAAACCAATATTAATGGAGATATTGGTATATTTTACTAAATTTTGTGAAGTGACTAAATGTAGCATTAACCATTCACTTTAAGATGTTTTTCACAATATAATTTCCTAAGTCTATTTAATATCTTCATTATCATAAAAACCAACCTATATCCATCTTAACTCCACATCTACCAAACTCTTAGAGGGATGAAATCTATTTATCGCTCTGAGCACTTGGTAGACTCGGAAATAAGATGGATCTAAGATGATAGAATTTCCCCTTTAAATAGTCTATAATAACATGTATTACCATGGTATTACCATTGGTAAATACCATGGGTTATCATAAACTGGGAGCTTAAAAACTACTATTAGTAATTTATAAAAATTAATAAAATTAATAATTGATTTTATTTTATTTTTTTTATTTTTATTTTTTTAACCGAGTTAAAACGTTTAAGTGACAATAATTACAAGATCCATTTTTACTCTTGATCTAGCAAGCCCCGAGAGTGATCAAATATTTTTTCACTCTATGATAGTTTGCATATCACGATATTTGATCCCTCTCGACACTTAGTAGATCCAGAGTAAAGATAGATCTACGCTGGTTTCATTCCCCCCTTTAAATAGGCTACATTCCATGTCAATACCATGAGTCAATACCATGTGCAAGCTTTATTTTTATTAATATTAATATTAGGGTTAATAATGTTTTTTTCATGGTATTAATAATAACTTGGCCCATAGGCTTCACCTAAATATAACGCATTTTGTGTTGGTAAATATAAGGTGACTTATGGAGTAAATATAAAAAAATGCTTTATTTATTTACCATACCTCTCGTTTATTTATATTTTTATTAATTTACCATACCTCTTTTATAAATATGGTATTTCACCCATAGGATTCACTTAAATAAAACCTCTTTTTTGAGCCTTCTTAAATAAAAAGAGGGTTATGGACTAAATATAAAAAGAGGTTTTATTTATTTACCATACCTATAGTTTATTTATATTTTTATTTATTTACCATACCTCCACTTTATTTATATTTTTATTTATTTACACCCTTGCCATCGATGAAAACTAGATTTGAAAATAGGGAGCCATTCACAGAAGAAATCAAGGCAATTGGGACCACATACGACCTCCCAAACCACCTCCAAAACTAGAAAATGGGTGATTGCAAATGAATTTAACATTGCAAAGCACAAAATCAGGTGATTGTAATGGAATACAACCTTCCAAACGAGGCGAATTCGGTCAAATGAGTATTTCCATAGTTTATCTGCCCCTTTTTTGGGCTCAAATGAAAAAAATAATTATTTTTTAAATAAAACTTGGGCTAACTATATGAAATGGGTGTTTTATAAAAATTTCACCCCTTTGAAATGAAAAACCTCTTAAATTTCACCCTTGGGCTAAAATTCCACCTAAAATTTACCATGCCCAAAATTCTCCCTTATCCCCATATAATACAAGATTATATACATTAATCACAAGGATCTACTCCCCGTATCTTTTCTTTCTAGGAACATTGCTATAGAAAATTGTGATTGTGCACTATATATTAATTTAAATCCAACATCAAACCAGAACATCCTTAAACCTCTAGAGGGTCCATGCGAACTTTGTGTAATTCTATTGCTATTTCTCCATAAAAATATTCTTGCACTGAGAGCTTTATTGTCATCTAGTTTGGTTTCTTGAAGTAAGAGAATACAAGATCACTCTTGATTCATTATGTCTTTAATTGACAAGGATTTTGTAGGGTTTCCTCTGTTATTTTTGTCTCTTTAAGTGTTATTAGTTTGAGGATGGCATTACTGGTTTATGGATCTCAGTTATTACTAGATAATTTCCTTTTTTTTTTCTTTTTTTTTTGGTTCTACCTCTATTTCTCTTGTAATCTTCTTGAAGGGTCTTCCTTTCTTCTTTTTTATGCTTTCCATCTCTTGGATAATACCCTTGTCTTCCCAGGAAATGGTCTGATTCATATTACGTGTAATGGTCCTTGAGGGATTTCCTTTGGGTTTTGATAATCTGACTATGAAATTTCTAATTTTGCGAGATGGGATGCCCATATTTTCTTTTATTTCCTCTTGATTCAAATTACTAGTTGGTTTTTTGGGTTGAATACCATCATCTTGCATCTCTGTAAATTTCTTTTGGTCTTTTATTCCTCATTCTTCTACATCAAGGTTTGTAACATCCTCCTCTAGGGCCCCCTCCGCTGAACTTAGAAAATTTTCCTCTTATTCATTTTCTTCATGGGGTTACAAAACTTCAAAATGGTTCGTCGAGGTTAACGGTGTATTTTTCCCTTGTGTTTTTGTGTGTGTTGTTTATGATCTCCTTTTGTTTCCACCTTACTTCTTGTTAGCCTCCTACTCATAGCAGGTATTCACCTTTCATGATCGACATATGTACAAGCCAAATATGTCATGCTTTGCTTACAGCAATGTTCCATATTTGAAATTTGCTACTATGGCAAAGAGGGCACAAAATCCTCAGGCACAAAAGTCATTGCATGTATTCTTGAGGACCATGGACCAGGCACTATTTAAATATTTCTCAAACATGTCCTCTTACATCGCCTTAAAGACACCAACTGTGCACCATCCAAAGTCATATGAGCATTTGTCTACTATTTCTACTTTGCCAAAAAGAGGCCTGCTAGTATTGATAATTTAGATTTAGTTGTGGATGTCAAGTGTGCTTCCTTTGGGTGCATGTGTTCCCTCTTAAATTCTATGCTCCAGCAGTTTTGCCACTTCTTTTTGCCTGACAGCAACAGTAGAAGCTAGTCCCCTAGAACCATTCTAGCCTAGCTTTGAGAAATCAATTAAAGGATTTGAAGCAACAGCGCAAGACGGAGTTGAAAGGTTTGATCCAATAAATGAATCAAGATGCTAGTAAGCAGCCTGGCAGCGTGGCTGTGGTTTTAAAGAGGATTGTGAGTGAAAAAATGCAATTATTTTCTCAATCCTATTCTATATGTTTAATTCCCAAGTCATCTCTTTTCTCCTCTGTTTCATCACCTGAAGTATCTGTTGCCAAAAGTAAATCTGAAGGTTTCTCTATCAAGTGTCTAATATCTCGGGCATCAACACAAGAAATATTAGTAACTAATTCACAGGCTCGTTCTGAAAGTGCCATGGACAGATTTAGTTCCCTTTCAGCTACCAATTCCTCTGACACTGAAACATTTTTTGATATATGCATGGTTCATTTTACTCTGGTTAAGAATGGCATCTGGCTAAAGACTAAGAGAAGTATAAAGTTCAGAATCCTCTCTGTTGCCAGATTGTGGATTCGCCAGTCTCTGACCTCTGTTTTACAGGGGGATGCAACATGTTATAACCAACTCCTTCAAGACCTTAATGATATCGAAGCTGGATATCCTGCTCAGGAACCAGCATTGGTGATGACATTGAAGGCACTTTCTCAGGCAGTTTCCTCTATTAATGAGCATCACCATAGTTCTCTTCTAAGCTGTGTTCTTGGTATGAGCTTTTGGAACTATAGTTTGGATGTAGCAGATGGTTTGACAGAATTTATTATCAATTTGGTGACATCAAATGGAGGGTTTGTAGATAGGTGCTTAGACATGCTTGTCAGGAATTTCCTGCCACCTTCATGTGGATTGCCACTATTTATGGATTCCCTAACTAGACGCTTGATTTTAGGTGGGCTGACTGCAGATCAACTTTTCCAGAAAAAGTCAGAGCACCTAGCAAGGAAAAATGAAATTCTAGATCGTGTGCATTTGGCAATACAACAAATTGCCGAACTTGTGCCCACTGCTGCATTAAGACTGCAACCAATAATTCTTCGAAGAATGCCACACAGAGTTATTCATAAAGATTGGAATGCTTATATATTGAGAACATGCTCAGGGTGGAGAGTAGTGCTGTTGGAGAGATAATTGGTAGGAGAATACTTATGGCAGTGGCGGACAGGCTTATTGAGATTGATGTTGAAATTAGATGGGAATATATTTTACATGAAGACTCAAGCAAGGTCTACACATTTGACATGGAAATGGAAGATGATGAAGAAAATGAAGAACCTGGGAAACCTGGTAGTGAGGCAAAGGTTCA
>APFE030612266.1:59554-71137 GCA_000404065.3 Pinus taeda | reverse complement strand
ATATTTTAATAGTTTATATTTAATTTGTCCACAAAGAAAAGGTAAGGTCAATTAATTGATATTGTGGAACATTTTAATCGGAGACAATGCTAGTGGATTTTTTATTATTTTCGATTAAAACTCACCAATCTCGGCTAATGTCATCCCCGTGGTCAAACCCGTTAAGGATTTCATTAATTTCGAGGAAAAACCCACGCAGCCTCCACATCAAAAAATTAAAAAATTCCGTATCAATCTATGACAGAATGTAGGAACTAGCAGATACGCGAATCTTGGGAGTATACAGGGTTCGATGAAAAAATCAGAAAAGGTAAAGTGAATGTGGAAATTGTAACCAGATTCATTCCTCCTCACACGCTTCTTTCACGATATCTGGCGTGGGCCAGAAACTTCACACAGTAATACTATGCTCGTAGGCTTCTGTAACGGAAGCATCTATCGTTCTGTACTAGATGCCGGACATCAATCAACTCAAATTACATTGGACCGAGTCTCAAATTTGCTCCTGAATTTTCTCCTCAGATTCGCACATCCGCCATTAAAAATTTGACATCACAGATCTTCCATAACCAACCTGCAAGATTGCGAATTACCAAACAGTGAGTGCGTACCTGATAAGCAAAAATGACTGCTTATATGCAAAGCTTCGCAATTGTTTGATTACCGAAACTTGTTGGAAATAATCTCAAGTACCCCATTTATTGTCTATACTTTATTCTTGCAGTACAAACACACATACTCGCTGATATAAAAAGGTAAATTGTAAATGCAGGTGTAAAACTTATGATCTTGTGTATGTGAGTAAAATAAAAGTTTTTAATCATGAATTATAATTGATGGCTAAAAAAGCTTTATGATTTTTATCGAAAGTGTTTCAAAATAAACAAAAGTTTATTGTGTGTCTAAAATATTAGATGGTTAGAAATTTCTCGACCAAAAGTTTACGATGTGATTTTTATGGAAAGTGTTTCAAAATAAACAAAAGTTTATTGTGTGTGTTTTTCTGATTTTTTACACATTATTCTGTCTTTTGCTCTGTTTTATTATTCTCTGTCCATTTCTTTGATGAGGCATGGCTTATCAGAATGGGTTTATTCGAGTCAAAGATTATCAGCGCATGTTTGTTACAGTTGGACAACAAGTCAAAGGTTCTGATTTCTACACATTACTCTGTCTTTTGCTCAGCTTTTTTATTCTCTAACCATTTCTTTCATGAGGCATGGCTTATGAGAATGGGCTTATTAGAGTCAAAGATTATCAGCGCATGTTTATTACAGTTGGACAACGAGCCAAAGGTTTATTAGAGTTTGACAATGACAAGAAGAAAGTTCATGTCAGTGAGTAATTGCATATTCTAGCACAAGCTTGACAAATGGACAAATTCTTCACTTTAATTGGAAAAACTATGATTATTGAGGAATCACAATGAAGACACTCTTTTGTTCTCAAGATATATGGGACCTTGTAGAGAACGGATTACAACAAAATAGTAAATGCAACAATATATAATATAATGCACTGACACAAGCAGAGAGGTAATAGGAATGACTCCAAATCCTTCTTCTACATATTTAAAGCAATGCATGAGAGTATTTTTTGAAAGATTGCAGCAACAACAAAGCCAAAGAAAACATGAGACATACTCCAAATAACTTATCAAGGCATGGAAAAGGTGAAAAAAAGAGTTGCAAATGCTAAGAAAAGATTTTGAAACAATATATATTAAGGAGTCTCAAACAATAGACTCATTTCTTACACAAATTATTTCACTGGTAAGCGAAATCAGACCTCATGGTGAGACACATGAAGAAAGGAGAGTGGTTGAAAAGATTCTAAGAAGATTACCCACAAGGATTGATTCTATTGTTGTGGCCATAAAGGAGACAAAGGATCTCTCACAATTCTAAGTGGATAAGCTCCATGGCTCATTATATCTTATGAACACAGGTTGAGTAGAACATAAAACTCTTCATTAGAACATGCTTTCAAGACACAAGTCTTAGTTGGTCAAGGTAGAGAAGGAATATCAAATTCCAAAGCTAGAGGGAGAAGTTAAAGTAGAGGTGGAAGAACCAACTCTTCAATTTCTAGTGGAAGAGACAACACTAAAAACCTAAGTCAAAATCCAACCAAAATCAAGCACAAGGTCTAAGGTATGACAAAGATAAAGTTCAATATCATTATTACAAGAAAGAAACAATATGATCCTAGTAAACCAAGTGCAAGCTTTACATAAAAGAATATCAAAATGAGGACAAAGTGTTTTTAACTTGCAATATATCACAAGAAAAGGAGAGGGATGTATGGTTTCTAGACTTAGGTTGCAACAATCACATGACAAGGAACATAGAAATGTTTTCCAATTTGGATGAGTGTAAAAATAGAAGTCACATTAAGACCTGATAACAAATTGTTACTAATAGATAAATGAAAATGAAATATTCTAACCAAGAAGGGGCAGAAAAAGTACATTTCAAATGTGTATTTTGTTTTGGGTTTAAAACATAATCTCATAAGTATTGGATAGCTTATGCAAAAAGGTATAAACTCCTTTTCAAAAATGGAGAATACACTATCTTAGATAAATTTCCAAGTAAAAAACTCTTTCCAAAACTTCAAATGTCAAGTACCAGAATGTTTCCATTGCGGATAAAACCAGAGTTTAACGTAGAAGTTCCTAAAGCACAACTCTCAATGAATCCACAAGAAGATGAAAGAAAAGTTGTAGTAATCACACAAACAACCTTTTAAGCACAAATAAAAGATGAAAATTGGCTATGGCATCTAAGATTTGGACATCTTAACTTTGGAAGTCTAAACTTACTACACAAGAAATGCATTGTAAAGGGATTTGCCACTTATAGAAAAACTAGATAGCTTATGTGAATGATGAATCTTTTAAAAATAACTTGGGGAAACATTTCTAGCAAGAAAGTCAATAAGAACAAAGACAGCTTTGGAGATCACCCTTCATATTTTCATGGACCAATGCATACACTTATTATTTATTGGTATTCATAGATGCCTACACAAGAAAGGCATGGGTCTATTTTCTAAGACATAAAAATGAATTGTTTGAGCGCTTTTTTCAATTCAATTCTCTTGTTGAAAAACAAAGTGGGAACTACATCAAAGCCTTGAAAACTGATAGACGTGGTGAGTACATTTCAAATAACTTCCTACATGTTTGCAAGGAGCATGGAATTTAAAAATGGTTCACAATAAGGTACACACCTCAACAAAATGGTGTTATTGAAAGGAAAAATTAAACAATTATGGAAATGGAAAAGGAGTATTTAAAAAAAAAAAAAAAATCAAATGAATATTGGGTTGAATTTGTAACATGCATGACTTATATTATAAATAGATGTTCAACCAAAAGTGTAAAGAACATGATTCTAGAAGAATGTTGGAGTGAAAGAAAACATAGTATTTCTCACATGAGAGTGTTTAGACATGTGGCATATGTGAGATCTTAGATGAGTTAAGAAAGACAATAGATAGAAAAGGGGAGAAGTGCATATTTGTAGGATATAGTGATGAATTCAAGACATATAATCTATATAATTCATTAACCAAAAAAGTGATAATCAACATAGATGTACAATGCATAGAATAGAAAGTAAGGGATGGAAGTATGGAGAAGACAATTAAGGTGGAAACAAGTTTGCTAGAAAAATACAAAGAGAAATTAGCAACAACATGTACTTCTTTGATGGTGACTCCTCCTATATATACAAAGGATAAAAAAATGTAGTCCTCAAGTGACACCTCCAACTAGCAATAAAACATTCTAACATATTCAACAAAATACTCTTCCAAGTGGACAACAAAGATCATCAATAGCAAGAATTTTTATGCAAGGACAACTCCAAAATTCTCAAGTTCAACATCAAGTGACATATCAAACCAATCTTTGGCAAGTTTGAGAAGACACACATTTAGAAGTTTCAGAGATATTTATGAGCAAGCTAAAGTTGAAAGAAACATAGAATCGAATACTCTTTTTTCTTTATTTTCTCACGTGGATGATCCACTTAATTTTGCAACTAAAATTAAGGAGTAAAAATGGGTAGCTACAGTGAATAAGCAAATAGATGCTATAGAAAAGAATGATATATGGGTATTAGTGAATTTTCACAAGGAAAAGAAGTAATAGGTGTAAAATGGGTCTATAAGACCAAAAACAATGAAGAAGGAAGGATAGAACGATATAAATGAAGGCGAGTTGTTAAGGGATACAAGAAAAATCTAGAAGAGATTATACTGAAACATTTGTGCCACTCACAAGAATGGATATCGTGAGGAAAAAATTAGCAATAATAGTGCAACATAAGTGGAAGGTATATCAAATTGACATGAAATTGAACTTTTTGAATGGATTATTGAAAATGAAGTTTACCTGGAGAAACCATCTAGTTATGAAGTTCAAGGGTAAGAAGACAAAGTGTATAAACTAAAGGAAGTTCTTTATGGGTTGAAGAAAGCACCATGTGCATGCTATAGCCTAAGAGACTGATAGCCTACCCTCTACATCAAAGAAAGTGATAGTAAGATATTAATTGTGGTTTTATATGTAGATGATCTAATTTTCATAGGAAGTGATGATCTCATAATGATCTTCTCTTTGCTGATTTCAAAAAAGTAATGAAAAATGAGTTGAAATGGCAAATTTGGGAGTAATGAAAAATGAGTTGAAATGAAAAATTTGGGATTGTTAAGGTACTTTCTAGATATAGAAGTGAATGAAATAGAAGATGGAATTGTTAAGGTACTTTCTAGATATAGAAGTGAATGAAATAGAAGATGGAATTGTTATTTCTCAAATAAAATAAGCAATAAACATCTTGAAAAGGTTTAAAGTGAAAAATAAAATTCCTATACTTACTCCAAAATCCATACTTTCGAAATTGAGCAAAGAAGATTGTAGCAACAATGTAAATCCAACAGTCTACAAAAGTAATTTAAGGTATGTTAATGTAATCAAGGGATATGGCATTTTGCATACTATAACAAATGAATTTAGGCTAGTTGTACATACTGAGAGTGATTGGGTAGGAAGTGTAGATGATAGAAAAGGCACATTAGGTTATATTTTTTATTTGGGTTCCAAAGTCATTTCATGGGCTTCCAAGAAACAACTGTTTCACTTTCCACAACTGAAGGTGAATATGTCTGAGAAATAAGGGCAATTTGTCAAGCAATTTCTATGAGAAAAATAGTGAAAGACTTAAAAAATGACTAAAAAAAATAACAAAAATTTATTGTGACAACAATTCTACAATTTCTTTATCTAAAAACTCAGTTTTTCTAAAAACAAGTAAATATGTTAACACAAGGTATCATTTCCTAGTAGTTAATCAACCATGGAGAAATTGTTTTCAAACATTGAACCATTAGCGAAAGAAATTTTTGTTCATTTAAGAGAAAGTCTAAGCATCATCAATATTAATAACTATGATTAAATCATGATTAGAGAAGAATATCGGAAATAATTCCAACTACCCCATTTATTTTCCGTAACTACATCATTACTCGCGTACAAACAAATCCATCGGTAAATTCTCCTTATCGCTGAAGTAAACCAGTTCAATTTTTTACTAGCGTACCATTTTCTGTCTCTACAAGATACCAATTCAATTTTTGATCAGCATACCATTTTCTATCTCTGAAAGACATCTGTATTAGACAGCCAATATCTGTTAATCAAAACCTCTAAAAATATCTACATACAAGTTGAATAGTCATTAAATATATGGTCGACTGTGCAATGTATATTTTGATATGCACAAGTGTTGAGTGAATATTGCACACAATTTTTTTGAACCTGCTCAGTTATATGTATTATTTAATAATTTTTTGTATGTCTTTGTGGTGTGATATTAAAAGATAAATTTGTGTGTAGAACAAAAGCATACAAGTTAAATAGTCATTAAATATATGGTTGACTGTGCATTGTATATTTTGATATTTACAAGTGTTGAGTGAATATTGCACACAATATTTTTGAAGCTGCTCAGTCATAGTATTATCTAATAATTTTTTTGTATGTCTTTGTGGTGTGATATTAAAAGGTAAATTTATGTGTAAAACAAAAGTTTACTCTGTGTGAACCCAAAGGTGCAATAGATTTTTGCAAACCTTGATTTTGCAGTGGGCGAAAGAAACAACGGTTCTCGATTATCTTGTAGTTGTATTTGTGCTTCTGAAATTAAAAAACCAAATATAGATTTTTACACGCTCTTTTGTAGTTGATTTTTATTTGTTCTGCAAGTTACTCTGTTTTATTATCCTCAGTCTTTTTTCTTCAATATTGTGCGTGGGCAGCTGAGCCTTTTATTAGCCATTCTTGTCTGAGGCTGTTATGTGCTATTTTTTTCCCGTGTGAAAAAAGCGTTAATATTATAAGTGAATAATTAGATTTACAATAGTAGTGTGCTATTTTTTTGCCGTGTGAAAAAACGTTAGTATTATAAGTGAATACTTAGATCTACCATAGTAATTTTATCAAATGATATCAGTTGGAAGGCTTCTTGCCATATCCATTTAACTGAAGGCTTCTTGCCATATCCATTTAAGATTTCCATATTGTGTAATGAAAAACACAATAAACAATTTATATGTCCATTCTCCATAACATATATGTTACTCAAAATAAAAACCAAAATTCAATAAAAAAAACAAAAATTAACTAAATTTAATAAGACAAAAATTATATAATTACAAACATGGCAAAGGCAGCAAGATCAAGATAGTAGACCCCTTCAAAGGAAGAGAAAGAACCCAACATCATGTAAACCAACGCCATATGCAGACCATCTTGAGGAGCAGCAACTCCAAGCTTGAACAGAGCGTTAGCCGTGGAATTGTGTTCCCACCCAATGTGTTGAATGGAAATCTCCTGGAATGTGCCCATGAAATAGCTGATGTTTGCGAGTGCTATTTATGGTGCAAGCTACAGTGAAGCAGGCAGTCGCTAACAAGAAATGTATGGAGCCGTCGCTTCCGTTGAGATTAATATTAAAATGTCTTAATAGAGTAAGAGTTCAAATCGAATTTTAGATTAAGATTATGTTCCTGTTTTGTAGAATATGGTTGAACTTCCATAAATATATATAAACTATATATATTTATCATATAATACAGGTAAGCAGAATATGTTCCGCAGAGACAACCTTACAAGTGGTTTTCCACGTCCGTAAGCGGCTCAAGTTTCTTAATAAATTTGATTCATGTATTTTCACAGCTTCTCCACCTTCACTTCCACGACTGCTTCGTTAATGTAATTTCAAAAAATGATTTTAACTGACAGTGTTACAAATTCTACAAATAACAGTAAGTATTTTGATTGCTATCGAATATGCTGATAATTGATAATTAGTATCGTTAAATGCAGGAGTATCAATTGACGGCGATATTAATTGACGGCGATATTTTGATTTCGACGAAACTCGTCTTGCATTCATTTCTTCTTGCAGGGCTGCCATGGCTCCGTCCCGTTGGACAGTTCCAGAAGTACGCTATACCGAATAACAACTCGCTGAGGGGCTTCAATGTGATCGATAGCATAAAGAGCCAATTTGAGAATGCTTGCAGACGAGTGGTTTCCTGTGCAGACAATGTCGCCAAACCCCAGAAAGCGAGTTATGTTGTTTATTCCCTTTTAATAATTTCTCAAAACTGCAATATATAATCATATTAATTTAATAATCAATATATTTGATGAAGGTTTTAATCGAAGTTTTTAATTTGCACAAAACTATTAAGTGTGAAGTCAAATTCACTCAGGATTCTAGATCTTTCTAATCAGATCTTTGTAAATCTTTACACTGCCATTAGTTTCTAGATCTTTCTAGATCTCCATCTGAATCACGTACAGAATTCTAGATCCTTCTTCGGCCTTTATAAATTTGTAATTTCTCTGGGCAAGGACAGAAAACAAGCCAAAGCCCAAGCATGTTATGTAATGCTAAGTGATTTCTGTTGTCAAGTGATTGTTTTATCTATTCCGTTGTTTATGACTGAGTAATATTGTTGTTTATCCATTTGTTTGTCTATGAAATTATTCTCTGCTATTGCCGTCTAAGTCTCTAAGCATAAATCCGATGTGTGTTATGTATTCTCTCGTCTAACAATTGGTATCAGAGCTTGGGTCGAATATCCACTATGCAAACCGCTTAGTGTCAGCGTTGGTCTGTCTAGGAAATAGTTAAGGAACGCTGGAACTAAAAATCAATAGCTACAAGAAAAACAAGATCGTGGACCTATGTTGAAACGTGTTGCTGGAGTTTGAAACGTGGAAATGTGTACATGTTGCTAGAGTTTGAAACATGTACATAAGTATCCACAGATACACGTATGTTTTAACATTTTCACATTTCACATATGTATGTGTTAAATGTGAAAAGGTTAAAACATTATATATGTTTTTATATTTATTATGAAAATATATAATTATATGTTGGAATTTTGAAAAATATATTTTAAAAGGAGCAAGAATTTTGAAAAGGGTATTTTAAAAGGAGCAAAGTCATTATTATTAAATTTTAAAGAGTAATAATTGAAGTTTTATTTTTAAGTGGAGATTTTTGTGTTTTGGGGCATGAATTTGATTGAAAATAGAGACAGCGTTTACAGATATGAGAAGTTGAGAGGGGCTAATTTCGCCCTATGTAATTAAGGGGGCTAGTTTCGCCCTATGAAAATTACAGATGGAGGATATACTGATTTTAAAGGATCAATATTTGTTGATTGGGGGCACAACAAAGAAACCCTCATCGATGACAAATAAAGAGTGGAATAAGCTAGATAGAAAGGCAATTACAACAATCTGTCAATATTTAGCAAAGAATGTTTTTTTCAATGTGTCCGGAGAAAAGATGGCTAAAGGATTATGGAAGAAGTTCCATGATCTATATGAGAACAACACGACATCAAACAAAGTGTTCTTGATGAAGAAGCTTTATAATCTCAAAATGAAGGAGGGTGCTTCAGTTAATAAGCACTTGAATGCATTTAATATTATTACTAATCAACTTTCCTCTGTTAAAATAATTTTAGATGATGAAATTAGAGCTATGTTGCTGATGTGTTCTATGCCAGACAGTTGGAAAATTTTAATTGTAGCTATGAGCACTTCAGCAACTACAGGGACCCTGAATTTTGATAATGTTAGTAGCAGTTTAATGAATGAGGAACCGCAATGCAAGTCAATTGCGGAAAACCAGGGAGGAGAAGCTCTAGCTCTAGCTGATCGTGGTAGGAGAATGGATTGATGCCGAGAAAGGCGATAAAGATCGAGAGGCTGATCAAAATCAAGGAGAGGAAAAATCATCTGCTTTCATTGTGGCAAACTCGCGCACATGAAGAAAGAATGTTGATTTTGGAAGAAAGGACAAAAGAATCAAAGACCATCTAGTACGAATCACAAGTCATCTAGCACAAATGAAATTGAGACTACTGCTGTAGCCATAGATGGTGATGTGCTGTTTACTGTTTTAGTAGAAAATGCATGTGTATATACATCTAGCATTAGCTTTGATTGGATCCTTGACTTTGGGGCATCTCACCATGTAACCCCATGCAAAGATAATTTTATTTCATATAATCCTAGTTATTATGGTAGAGTGCATTTGGGGAACAATCATTTTTGCAGTATTGTTGGAGTGGGAGATGTCTAGATCAAGATGAAAAATGGACAAGATATATTGTTGAAACAGGTCAGGCATGTATGAGAAATGCGCATGAGTTTAATCTCTATGGGACAACTGGATGATAAAGGCAATTCTACAAGCTTTGGAAAAGGAGGCTGGAAAATTAGCAAATGAGCATTAATTGTGGCCAAAGGACCCAAGACATGAACATTATACAGATTGAAGACACTGATAGGAAAATCAGATTTGGTTGTTGTCACAAAAGAAGGAAATTCAGCAGATCTGTGGCATAAGCGTTTGGGTCACATGAGTGAGAAGGGTTTAAAAGTCCTTGTTGGTAAAAATTTATTGCCGCGTTTGAAATCCTACAGCCTTGATCTTTGTAAGCATTGTATATATGGTAGACAAAGAAGGGTTTCATTCCTTGGAGGTGGTCATGGCGGATGTGTTTGGGCTTGTTAACATCAAATCATGAGGAAGAGCATGATATTTTGTAACATTTATAGATGATGCATCTAGGAAGCTTTGGGCATATCCTATGAAAAGTAAAAGTGAAGTGTTTGGAATATTTCAAAAATTCCATGTTACTGTTGAAAGACAGACTAACAAATTGTTGAAGTGTTTAAGAACAGATAATGGTCGAGAATATTGCTCAAATCCATTTAAGGAATATTGTAATAGGTTTGGCATAAAGCATGAGAAGATTGTGCCTAGTACTTCTCAACAAAATGGTGTCGCAGAAAGGATGAATCACACCATTATGGAAAAGGTGTGAAATATGTTTTCCAGTTCCGGTTTGGAGAATAATTTTTGGGCTGAAGCAGTCAGGACCGCTTGCTACCTCATAAATAGATCTCCAACTACAGCCTTGGATGGTGGTATCCCTGAAGAAGTTTGGACTCATAAGGACTTGAATTATCTTCACTTGAAAATCTTTAAATGTGAAGCATTCGTACATATTCCCAAAGAAAATAGAACTAAGCTAGAGGATAAATATATGAAATGCACTTTTTTGGGATATGTGGAGGAAAATTTTGGTTATCGTCTATGGGATCCAGTCAAACATAAAATTATTAAAAGCAGGGATGTTATATTTAATGAGTTAGAAATTTTGAAAAAGATTGTAGGTGAGTTGCAGGTCAAGAAGGTTATTGTCAGGTTGGAAGAGAAGCAGGAAAACATACCACCAATACAAGAAAATGAACAACAAATTCAGGAGCATGAAGAACAAAAAGTGGAAAGTGATGAACAACAAGAACAAGGAATCTTGCAGGAACCTTTACAAGAGATTCAACTTAATAATGCACCACCATAGTTGGTTCGCAGATCTTCTAGGCCTCATAAGGCTTCACAAAGGTATCCTCCTTCAAACTATATGTTGTTGACTGATGAAGGTGAACCTAATTATTTTCGAGAAGCTTGTAAAGTTGCGCACAGTAAAGAATGGAAGAAAGCAATGGAAGAAGAAATGAACTCTTTGCAGGAAAATAAAATTTGGGAGTTGGTAAACCTCCCAAAAGGTAGAAAGGCTCTACAAAACAAATGGGTTTATAGGATTAAACATGAAGGTGACGAGAAGAAGGAGAGGTATAAAGCAAGGCTGGTGGTGAAAAGTTTTGCCCAAAAAGAAGGTATTGACTTCACTAAAATTTTCTCGCATGTTGTTAAAATGTCATTAATTAGAGTTATTCTTAGTCTAGTTGCTGCTTTAGACCTAGAATGTGAATAGTTAGATGTAAAAACTGCATTCCTTCATGGTGAATTGGAGAAAGAAATTTATATGGAGCAGTTAGAAGGCTTCATAGAAAAAAGCAAAGAATGCCTTGTTTGTAGGTTGAAGAAGAGTCTCTATGGGTTGAAACAGGCACCTCGACAATGGTACAAGAAATTTGATTCATTCATGTTGGAACATGGTTTTCAGAGGTTGGAA
>APFE030612266.1:0-59296 GCA_000404065.3 Pinus taeda | reverse complement strand
ATGATAAGAATAAGATCAATAGGTTGAAGAAAGATTTTGGTAGCAAATTTGCAATGAAGGATTTGGGACCAGCACAATAGATATTGGGCATGTTGATTATGCATGACAGGAAAAACAAAAGGTTGTGGCTGTCACAAGAAAAATATATCAAGAAGGTGCTTGACAAGTTTAATATGAAGGATGGCAAGCCAGTTAGTACACCCTTTGCAGTCCACTTCAAGCTGAGTGCTGAATTATGTCCTAGTGATGACAAGGAGAAAGAAGAGACGAGCAAGATTCCTTATGCTTCAACAGTTGGTAGTTTGATGTATGCCATGGTATGCACACAACTACACATTGCATATTTAGTGGGAGTAGTGAGCAAGTTCCTTGCCAATCTAGGAAAACAACATTGGCAAGCAGTAAAATCGATTTTGAGGTATCTCAAGGGTATTAGTCATTATTGTTTATGTTTTGGTCATAATAAGACTATGCTTGAAGGATTTACAGATGCAGATATGGCTGGAAATATGGATACTAGAAATTCCACTACAAGTTATTTGTGTGCATTTGCAGGTGCAGCAGTATCTTAGGTGTCAAGGCTACAAAGAATAGTAGCCCTCTCTACAACAGAAGCAAAGTACATAGCTACAACATAAGCTTGTAAAGAGATGTTGTGGATGCAGCGATTCCTATGAGAGATATGAATAAAGCACGACAAGTATGTGTTATATTGTGATAGTTAGAGTGCCATTCACTTGGCAAAAAACCTAGCATTTTATTCAAAAACCAAGCACATTGACTTAAGGTACCATTGGATTTGGCATGTTTTGGAGGAATAACAGTGATCCTTGGAAAAGATCCATATAGATAGGAACCCTGCTGATATGCTCACTAACATTCTACCAAGAAATAAACATGATTTATGTAGATGCATGGTAGGACTCTGTGTGACTTGATGACTCTTATTTGGCTTCGAGTGGGAGAATGTTAAGTGTGAAGCCAAATTCATGCAGGATTCTAGATCCTTCTAGATCAAATCTTTCTAGATCTCCACACCGCCATTAGTTTCTAGATAGTTTTAGATCTTCATCTGAATCACATACAGGATTATAGATCCTTCTTCAGCCTCTATAAATTTGTAATTTCTCTGGCCAAAGAAAAGAAGCAAGCCAATGCCCAAGCCTGTTATGTAATGCTAAGTGATTTATGTTCTCCAGTGGCTGTTTTATCTATTCCATTGTTTCTAACTAAGTAATCTTGTTGTTTCTCCATTTGTCTGTTTCTGAAATTATTCTCTACTATTGCCATCTAAGTCTGAGTATAAATCCGTTGTATGTTATGTATACTTTGCTCTAACAATTGTTGGCTCCCCGTTAATGGCAGCGTAGAAGGTCAATGCTCCCTGTGTGTTTCATGGCATGTGCTTAAATCTAGCATTGTGTCTATTAGCTTTAACACTTGCGAGTTTTGGTGTAACGACAATCGTGACTCCAACAAGTGGTATCGGAGCTAGAGGTCTCGAGTTCAAAACACACTAGGCTCGTGTTGTGGGGAGAGATTGTTTGCTCCCCTTTAATGGAGGTGTAGAAGGTCAACGCTCCCCGTGTGTTTTGTGGCATGTGCTTAAATTTACCGACGTGTCTGTTTATTAACACCGGCGGGTTTTGGTGTAACGACAATCGTCACTCCAACAAGATTGAGACAATCGTGACCCCAACAAGATTGAGAGGCCGGTAAAGGCCATCAAAATCTACCGGCGGGTTTTGGTATAACGACAATCGTGACTCCAACAAAATTGAGAAGCCAGTAAAGGCCATCAAAATCTAGAGACCAAAAGCAATCATATTGATTTAATAATCAATATATTTTATGATGAAAATCCAAAGGCCCGCGATCATATTGATTTAATAATCAATATATTTTATGAATGTTTTAATTGAAGTTCTTAATTGGTACAAACCTCTCCCTAATGGAAATATTTAAACTCTCTGATATGATTTTAACCATGAGAATCCGTAAAATGACCTGTTTGGATTTTCCATACGTTGGAATTAAGACTCTATTCCGATTATTTTATTTTTCTAGATTTACGAAGATGTTATGCAAGCATCTTTTTTATTTTCAATTTAAATGAGTGTTTCTTAAAATATTATTTTCATTAAAAATGATACAAAGAAAATAGAATTAATCAGAGTTATTAAGAGTATTAAGCATCTCTTAGTTTTCCGTTTTAGGCTCGAAAAAAGTTAAATACAATTGATTATAAAAATAACATTAAGAACAAACGGCTACTTATTAGATCATGAATAAAAGAGGAAATAATAAACTAATATAACAGTTAAACATTCAGAATAAGTTGTCGACTATTTCCGTAATAGAATTGTGCTGTGAAGTTTCAAATCACAATAATACTACACTATAATATTCCGCAATAAAGCTACAGTGTTGCTCATGATAAGAATCGACTTCAAGTGAAACAAGGCGGGCTGCGGGGCAGCTAGTCCCTGCCATATGCTGTTGTTAGAAACATGATGCTAGGTGGAACTGATCGGAGGGAACGGTTCCGCTGTCTTCCTTCTTGTAAAGATAAAATTTTGCAAAGACCAAGAAGAAGATCATGTTGAGGAAACAGAGGATGGCAATGAAAGCATAGTAGTAATCAAGATGGGAGTCATTCAGATTGTTAAGAATCCAACTTTTGTGCCCTCCTTGTTCTGTTATGTTAGCCACAGTTGTGAGCAGAAAACTGCTGATAAAGTTGCCTATTCCCAGGCTGCTGGGGAAAAGCGCGGTGCCCAAGCTCTGCATGTCTCTAGGCGACTGATCATAAAAGAATTCCAACATGGCAATAGTCGTAAACACGTCAACAGCAAATGGCCGCAGTAGCTGCCCTTACAGAAAACTATCAAAACACATTTATACTTCTCAAGATATAAAACAACCCAACCCTGTCAGGTGGAGAAAAGGAATTGTTACATTGGGCGACGAGAAAATAACTATTTGCATTCTGGATTAAATCTATTAAGAAGACAAATTAATGCCACTTTGAGAAAAGATAAAGTTCCAAAAACTTAAAGTTCTCCGACTATTTTGTGGCCATTCTTTTTCATTCTCAACCGAGGTGAGACGTCCGGTCTATTGTTAGCCAAAGCAGCGTTTTCTACACTATTAGTGTTCACATTTATTCGACTTGAATATGCAATTTCCCAAAGTTATTTTCCTTCGTAAAAAATTAAGAATATTAACATTCCATGCCATTCTGCACCAGTTTATTGTAATTGTGTAGTCAGTAACCTTATATAAGACTTATGTTCATAGGAGATGTCAAATATTTGAATTTGTCCTCTTCTTAGGGGAAAAACAAATTGGTCCAACGAAGATGGGTGGGTAGTGAGCACTCGGATCACGGGTTTTCAGTCTATATCCTCTCAATCCAATTTCGTTACGCAATAATATTCTCACATATGTAGTTATCAGTGATGCGTGTGTTAATGCGTTACATCACACGCTTTTAAACTTTTTAAATTCAAGTTTATGGTGGTGGTAGATTTCTAAATTTCGTTGATATAAAGCAAAGTCAAATTGTGTCTTATGTCCAACTAGACATACAGCAAAACCAAAAGTTAACTTCACTGAAAACAAACAATCCATAATAAACGATTCAGCTTTTGATTTACCAACAGAGAAATCACTATTAGTGATTGAAAACTTTAACGATTAAGAAATGAAAAAATAACATATAAATCACTCGCACCAATATATTTAGAGTATCTTTAGCATAAAGCATGATCAAAACGTGGTGCAGGACAACGTGTCGTGGCGTCGAATGCTCCCCCGTCGTCGTTTCCGCCTGCGACCTGGAGTGAAGGGAAGATGTCACAACACACCCTCAAGGATAAATTCAAACGTTGCAATCATGGAATTGAGGATGTGCTCAGGAAGGAATCCAATTCTGGCATGAACGAAAACATTGCGGGCTGCAGAAGCTTTCAGATGCCGATTAAGGCTCGGAACAGTTGCAATCATGGAATTGAGTATGTGCTCAGGAAGAAATCCAATTCTGGCATGAACGAAAACATTGCGGGCTGCAAAAGCTTTCAGATGCCGATTAAGGCTTGGAACAAGGGAATTCAGTAGTCTTTTGAGTTGGGTTTTCGAATTTTTTGTTACAGGAACTATCAATATTTGGGACCTGCTGTGAACAATAATGGACAGAAGGGCGGGGAATTGAGAATTGAATTCCGATAGGAAATTGCCCAATTTTGGGGGATTTTCACGAAGATTCGACAGAGGCGGTGAGCTCGGTTGAATTCCGATGGGAAATAATGGTGAGCTCCTGCATGGAAAATAATTCAGGGTTTCAACGATTTAGTGGTGCAGCACATTGAGGCAGCGTGTTAATCTTAGTGCTGCGGATTAGTGCTGCGGATTTAGATTCAAATTCATTTGAGGAGGAGGATTTGAGGAGGAGGTATTTAACAAAGGTCTTAAATAATCTCAGTGTATGCTGCAACTCAGTGGATCTGTGAGAGCATGAAGGTGACTGCCATCAATGGCCTGAAGATGTATTCTGTGTCCCGGCAGCGTTCGTTTACCACATGGCTTACGCCTAAGAAATTGAAAGCTCTGCGCAACGACAGTGGTGAGTCTACTCTGCCCTTTATTTTAAAATTATTGCAGAAATAGGTTGCAGATCTATAGGTAAATATAAAAAAGAAACTTAATGCTGCAATAGTAAGAAGAAACTGTAGAAAATATGAAAACAAAAGCAAGTAAAATAACACAGAAAACATTTACATCAGGGTTTTGCACAGATATTTCAAAGTCTATGTAATACTTCAAATTCTCCAATTGTTTACTCGAGAAAGATGAAACGATTGCTTTGTTTTCCAATTACTTACTCGAGAATATCAACCTATAAACTTGTGTATTAAATCCTGATCTTACTGGAGCAGACTAAGGTTCATGTGAACATTTGCAGTAACAGTTCCCAGGGAGTTCCTTGTGATTTTACAATTTTTCTTTCACAATACAAGATCTTTTTACCGAATAAGTCATAAAGTAAAGTAATAGTCTAAAAACTGGCGAAGAATGTAAAATATTTGAAAACAAAACGAAAGCAAACGCACTGAGAATATTAGATAAATAAAGTTCAAAACAAACTAATTTGATTCAGGTGTTCTGGAATAAGCCATAAAGTAATAGTCTAAAAACTGGCAAAGACTGTAAAATATCAATAGTGCATTTCAGAACAAAACGTACGCAAACGCACTGAGAAATTTGGATACATACAGTTGGAACGAACAAATAAAAATCATGTGCTTTAGATAAATATAGATATTAATTATAAATTTCTGATTTGATTTGTTTTTTTTTAAGTGTATTAATTAAAAATTTCTGATTTGATTTGTTTTTTTTTAAAGTGAAATTGCAGCTACAGCTGTTGTTGCTGGGGGTTTATTATTGCAGATGCCGCTGCTGTTGCTGGGCTAACTGGAAGTTGGACCCGCTGCTGTTGCTGGGCTAACTGGAAGTTGGACCTGCTGCTGTTGCTGGGCTAACTGGAAGTTGGACCTGCTGTGCTGTGTTGTGTTGTGTTGGAGCTGGCAGATCAGGTGCAATTCGTCTCACTTCGCCTTCACTCGCCTCACTTCGCCTTCACTCTTCAGGTGCACTTCGCCTCACTTCGCCTTCACCCTTCCGAAGCCAGCCTTCACTCTTCAGAAGCCAGAAGCCAGCCTTCACTCTTCAGAAGCCAGAGAAGCCAGCTTAAATACTAAGAGACATGCAGACATCGAATCAGAACATGCAGACACGAGGCATGCAACATGCAGACACCAAAGCATGCAAGTGGCAACTTCAGCGACTTATAAACTAGTTCCTAGTTCTACTTCAATGATATACTTTAATGTTTAACATTAAATGTTAGCGAATTAATGCTAATGCAAAGACTTAGCATTACTCCGTGAAATATAAAATATGATGTGCACACAGCGACCGTTTCACCAATCGGCTAGTTACTTAGGCTTTCCGCAATTCTTGCGGATCTCTCCGTTAGTGACACTAAGAGGTTTGATATTCCCCATCTTCACCATGGTGGCAGCAAAATCCGAAAGAAGTGTTCTGGTTGGAAAATGATATTTTATGTGATTTACGATGAAGCTAGTTGGTTCGAAATGCGTCGGCAAATGATATTTTATGCGATTTACGCTGAAGAATCTCTCGTGATTTTGACATGGATCACAGAAGCCTCAATTCTAACATTATGGTCTATTGGACCTTAAGAAATAAAGTGATTAACTCAGGCTCTTTAATAATTGATTTCTATGATAAAAAGAAGGGAAAAAATGTTTTTAGATCATTGTAATTTTGTTGAATTAACAAGTCAAGAAGGTTGGTAGTGTGGAAAATGTTTGTAAAAGGAGAATGTGAGTAAGGGCTAGGTAATCCAAAATAAAGTGACTTTCATCCTCACCTCTCTTAGTATCTCAAAGGGGGCAGATTCTTTCATCCCAAGATGTTTTGGGAAAAGACCAATGCTTAGTTTCACTCTAAAGCTCATCATAATTAGTTCTCATCTTTGGAATGCACATTTTATTCTTATTACCGGTTAAGACAAAAAGATAATTTTGGTTATCAAGAGTGGGGCTGATCACTTCCTTATAGTATCTTAGCTTCCTTTTTCCCTCTAAGTCCTTATCATCCCACAAATTATCATTGAATTTCAAAATAATATTTTTTTTAGTATTATTCTTATTCTCTAAGAGGGTCTTCTACTTTCTCCCCAAATGGTCAAGCTAGTACTGGGCACCCTTATGCTAACCCTGCTTGAGCTAGAGGTAGGGGTTTTGACTAGAGTTAGAAGCAATTCTAGGGAGTCTCTTGTCTTCCATGTTTTATAGCTTCTTCTTGTACATCAGGTACCTAAACATACCCATGCTTTTAGTGGTGGAGAGGATAGCTTTAATCAAGATGATAGGGTAGGCAGTATTTCCTTTAATCTTGAGGTTGTAAATTATAAATTTCTTTTGGATCATATCAATATTGATTGTCTAGATATAGTGTAGCCCCAAATCTCACCTCCATATAAAATAAAAGGGGTGATGAGAGTCTTGACCAGGAATTTATTTTTACTCCAAAACCAAAGATCAATTGACTTACAATTGTTTTCAAGCTCATAGTAAGTTTTCAAGGCTCCTACAATCCTTTTATCAATTCTATAGCTCCATTTGAGCTGGTGGTGAATGCCAAAACCTAAATATTTGTAAGAGGAAACCTTCTCCAAGAAATTTTTATCATAAATGATTTTTTTATTTTTTTGTAAGCTTGGTAGGATTACACCTTCATCATGTCCAACTTCTCACCCTGATCGGGGGGAGGGGGGCGATAGCACAAGATTTGAACCCAAGAATTCTGGTTCAGTGAGACTTCACTTCCATGGCGATTACCGATTGAGCTACCCCAAGCGGACATCATAAATGAAATTATCATAGTTGATCCTTTTGGTTGTAATTATCATGCCTTTATTATTGTCGATATTAAAAATTATACTCATATTGGAGCAGTAATCATGCAAGAACCTAATCTTGTTGTCGAGACCATTAGGGCATATGGAAAGAATAAGTATATCATCAGCATAAAGGAGAAGGGTGATGACTATACAAGTGAGCTTGGGTCCACCACACCCTGCAACTTATAAATACTCTTCTAACTTATCAATGTAATTGTTAATACGTGTATAGGATATGGCACATCCTTTCTTAACCCTCATATTATATTTAATCTCCTCAGACCAACCTTCGGTTGTCTGAAGCTTCGAAATAACATTCTTCATAACATAGTTACAACAACCCTCAGTTTGAGAGGAACCGTTATCTCAATGATCCTTTGCCATAACTTCTCCTAATGAACAATGTCAAAATCTTTTCTAAAGTCAAGAAAACAATACAGGATATCAATTTTAATATTGTGATGCTCTTTGGAAATGGCCCTTAGAGTGATAAAGTGGTCGGAAGTTGAATGATGCCTACTAAAACTAGCTTGCCCTTTAGCTATTTTATCATGAATAATAATATGAGATATACCATAAAACAATTATTTAATTTATATAACTATAGCAATAATAGGTAAAAATAATTTTTCAAATAATCTATATTTCATATCAATCTATCATTAAATACAAATTTTATATATTAAACTTATAATTATTAATTATTAACTCACGAAGCTTAAAGTATATAGTGAAGGGTGTTTTGTTAAAGCACTCTGTGGTGTAAAGGTCACTGATTCAAAATTCTCCTGACAAAATCCAACCATGCTAAGGGCTGGTGTGGCCCAGACTAAGTGAGATTCTTGGGTGATTTTGAGAGCTTAGATGCCCGTTGGTTGTAGATACTCAAGCAACATGGTAAGACTCATATAACCTAGAAAAGAAAATATAAATTATTTATTTCTATATAATAAAATCATAATTTATAAATATATCAATTACAATATATATCCTCTGCCATTTTCTATCACCCTATCCTATTGTTAGAAAATATATAAATAATAAAACAGTCAATTTTCCCATTGTCATACAACTATACAATGATACATTAGTGGATTTCAAAAGAGGTATTCTTTGTATATTTTATTCTGGAGGTCTTTTTTTTTTCCTATGTGATTTATGGACATCAAAGATCAATGACCACTATGTCTATGAAATATTTGTACCACCTGACAAAGGGGATCACTTCATGCCAACTTAACCACATGGTCTAAATCCTGAAATATGGAGAGAATTGAATCCATCACCCGTCAATAGCAAAAGAGCTTTAATGATGGAGACTCAATCATTTGAGATGACTCTGGTGATTTTTGAAGGACTTTCTTACTTTGTAACAAAGTTATTTTAAAAAAATGATACTATTATGTATATTTTCTCAATGAAAGATGAATTTTATTTAGTTGAAAACTTGTATAAAATTACTTTTATTTTTAATATTATTAAAATATTCATAAAAAATATGACCACATAAATATATTTATAAATAAATAAATTCACAAACACTGGAAATCAGTGACCCTTACATCATTTGAGATAACTCTGAGGGATTTTGAAGGCCATTGGTTACTTTTGTAACCAAAATTATTTAAAAAAATGGTAATATTATGTTAAATTTTCTCTGAATTTTTTTATTTGAAAAATTGTATAAGATTATTTTTATTTTTAATACTATTAAAATCTTATAATAAATATAACCACATAAATATCACAATGGAAAAACTTTGAGATAACTCTGGGGATTTTTTGAAGGCATTTGTTACTTTGTAACAAATTTATTTAAAAAAATGATAATATTATGTAAATTTTCTCTAGATTTTATTTATTTGAATATTTGTATAAGATTATTTTTATTTTTAATATTATTAAAATATTTATAATAAATATAATTGTATAAATATTTAAAACACTAGAGACTAGTACATCTATGGAAACTATGTGGTTTCTAGTAAATTTATTTGTAGAGTCTAACTCCAAGAACTTCAAGTAGAATTGACCCTATGACCTCCCATTAGCAAGGTGCTTTACCTTGTGACCTCCCATTAACAAAGTGTTTAAAATATAAAAATTTGAGAAAAATCATTATTTTAATTTATTTCTTAATATTTAGCTCATAAGATAAGTCTCAGGATTAAACTTATTTATGATTACTTAAACACACAAAGACCTGCAAATATACTTTTTTCCAATTATACTACTACCCCATATGTGTTCATTTCAAATTAAATATATAAAAATTTACATATCTCTTTTTACTAAATTTTTACTAAATTATAATAAATTTTTTAATAAAAGAAATTAAAAATATTATGTGAATATTGATTTATGTGCAATTTTAAACATTTTCAAACATTTATCACACCAAAAAACCCTTTAACTACAATTATGATCATTTAAATTGTAAACATAAGGCGAAGAATCATAGTTTTAAATTCCAACAAATTGGTTGATATAAAATTCATAAAGATAATTATCACTCATTGAAATTACTTGTTATATCCGTACATTAATAAAAACAAGAAAATGAACTCCATTTAGTCCAACTTTAGTCCCCGAGGTATGGCTCAAGTCATCAAATTGATGGTTGAGTATCAAGGCCCAAGGAATAGAGGATGATTCACATAGGTTATTGACTTAGGATCAAGGATTTCGGGTTAAGTTTAAACGTTAAGATGAAGGATGCTAAGGATTAAAAGATTTAGAACAAAAAAATTAAAGTTAATTTTAAAAGTTAAAGATGGAAGTTAAAATTATAATTTTTAAAGGGAAAAGTCAACGATTATTTTTAAAAAAAGGTAAGTTTATGTTATTATTTTATAATGGTTTTAGTGAAGATGTGTTGTGTATGGAGGGTGTTTTTGCTATTGAAGAAAGAGTATCGACCATTTAGAATTTATGATTTAGAGGAAAAGTTAGAAGTTTAATGTTAGGGTTTAGGGGTTGTAATGAGAATTAAATGTTAATTATTCAAGTTAAAGCTTTATGGTAAGGTGGAGGGTGTATGTATTTATGGTAAAGACATAAGATTACTATGTGAAGTTTAAATATATATAGGTTAATATTTTAATTTTAAGGGCTTAGGGTTATTGTTATGTTTTTTAAAAGGCAGAGTTAAGAGTTATGATGAAAATTTAGAGATGGGATAAAATTTGAAGGGCTTGAAGATAAACGATCAGGACTTAAGGTTGAGAGAAAAATATTAAGGATTTAGTATTAAGATTAATATTTTATGTTTTAGTTCTAAGAGTTTAGTTTAAGGACATAAGTGTTTACGTTTTATGTTTTAAAGGTATATATGGTTTTGGCACATTGATGATGTAGACAAAATTGATGATATTGACCAAAAACCCACTAACCTTTAGGATAATATCAAAAAAATCATATACTAAAACAGAAAAAAGGAGAAGGCTAAGACTCAAAATAAAACTCAAATTATTAATGTTCACATTCTTCTGTTGGACTAAAATTAATATTTATTCATTTATCAGCTTTAATAAATTATGTAGCCTAACTAGCCACTCCTGATTTTCCACCTCTATTGGTGTAGTCCACCTAGTTTCTCTCAGTCGTCCTAGCTTCTCTGTCTAGAATCCATAACAATGGGCCTCATTCTTTTATTTTTCACCCCACTAATATACTAAAAGCCCCCATAGATCTAGCGCTCTGATCGGTCATAGATCCTCCTCCCTACGTTTCCCCTCCCCTCTATGATGGCCATTTATTGTGGGGACTCCCCACTATGACATCAACGAAGTGCGAGTGTCTACACTCGAAGTTCCACCATGCTCTAGAACTATGAAGCTTGAGAGAAAATTAGCTGTGAATTGAAGAAGACTTAATTTTGATATCGAACAACAATTTCCCTACGAACTAACAGAATTTTACGTTGGACTTTTCAACAAGTATTCTCATCATGCCACTCTCATTCTCAGCCTTGGATTCGATTATAGGAACTCATTGTCTTAGGTTTGAGATCCAAAATTTGTTCCCACAACGTGCCCAAACTTCTGTTGTTTCCCTTGACCTTCTGCATATTGGAACCAACAATAGATCAATCCTCTATTTTGTTACAAATCCTATGTCACCCCAGTTCAACCCTTAAATATGCAGGTCTAATACTTTCCAACCGTATTCTAATTTTGAGGTCGTATTTTGACCCCTTAATCAAGGCCTCACTTCATCACATAATTATCTTCCCTCTCATCCCAATTGAAGAAAGTACGCACATAAACACTCGCCCACCTTACATGGGAGTAAATAAAATTAAATAGAGAAAATGAGCAAAAGGAATAATTGGATATTCCAAGATTTTCTAATTCTCATATAGATGTATATATAGAGGAATGTTACAACCCTGATTGTCATAAATGCCATGCTCTTTCTTGATCAATTTTTTCTCTAGTCCACGAGATTCTAGTTGATCAAATCTTAGTTGTACATACATGAATAACATTGCTAGATGGAAGATATCCTAACAACAAAAAAGACAATTTTGACGCTTGTCATAATAGTTGTTAAACATAGAAAGGCTAATCTGGCCAAAGAAACACTAGCTTGTTAAAATAGACTAGCCACCCAATAGTAAAAAAATCTTCTAGAATTAGGACACATGCCTTTACATCAAAATCACATTTTCTATACAATTTACAATTGATGAAATTTATTTCATTTTCGAGAATTTTCATGACCCCCTTTATTCTTGAAAAAAACGAGTTGCATAGGGTTGATGCTCCTTGATCATACTCCCCAGGTTGAAAATTTGCATGACCTCCAAGTCATGTGCTTGAAACTATCGTAGTCCTCTTGGATTCGAAACCTTGTGATGTTGCTAGTCAATAGCCTGTTTGCTTGACTACCCTTCATAGATATTCACGTGTTGTTGGAACCTTCCCAATGGAAAATTCTTCACCTCAATACAATGTTCATTTTCATGATTTGCACACTACTTGTTATTGTCCACAACAAATTTCTTCTCTATACTCCCTAGTTGAAAATAAAATAAAATATAAATTCATGAGATAGGTTTGTCTCATTCTTCTCATTTTCTCCTTCTGACAACATTTTCTTTCCTTCTTCCACAATCCCAACAATTTTATCATCAAAACATTCACATGCTTAAAGCATCTCGTCCTATTCTTGCTTATTGACTTCATTCCTCATATAAGCTCCTTGAAACCATAAACTATCCAAGCAACATTTCAAAATTTTCACCAACATTGGATTGAAATGCTTCTCTTTCCTTTTTCTTATGTTGTCCACCTAATCTTCAGTCTCTTTTATAAAAAAAAAATTAGCATAGTTCTTGTCCTTCATTATGTTTGGTATTGTCTCTTATCATGTCTTCCTTGTCAAGTTTTTGTAGGGATTCCTTTTATTTCTCTCAAGAAACAAATTCACTTCTCGTTGCTTCAACTTTTGAGAAGAAACTATTATGTCCTTGTATCCCTTTGAGACAATCTATAAGAATTGTCTCTTATCTGTTGAATAATTTTTCCCTTGATCTCCTTAGAGAAATTCTACCCTCTCCTGTGTCTTTTGCGAAGTCTATACATCCTCATGTCCCCTATGACACAATGTTGCCTCATCCTCCTCCAATAGGATTCTAGTTATGTTCTCCTTTAGATTACTTCATATTCATGATAGCTTCAAATGATTGTCCATTATTTATAATAGTTGTATCATATATAATTTATTATTTTTATAAGCATGATGCCATCTAGCCTCCTCTACTATCTTCAGTGTGAATTTCTCTTAGTGTGTATGGTCCTAGTTTTTTTCATGAGATAGTGTTGTCTCATCTTATTTTATCAAAAAAAATAAATTATGTATGTCACCATTGCTTTCAAAAAACACTCCCTTATTTCTCATTATTCTCATGTAAACTATAGATGATTGTCCTTATTTATCATTCTCATGACCTAAAAAGATACACAAAACACCAGTATTAAAATAATGAAGATTTCTAACCCCATTTGGTGTCTCTACTATCACACTATCTATTAGTGGCTCCTTCTACTAATATGGTCTCTTCTTGTAGTCCATAAGACTCTCAATCAATCTCTCCTCAACATCTTTCTCATCGCCCTCCCTAAGGAATATTCCTTTCTCTAGCTCACAGTAGTGAACTTCCTTCTCTCCATACGCAACTACTCTTAGTTATTCATCTCTGAATAGAGCACTCAACAAGTTGCCCGAATTGCTTCTCAAGTTCCTAGCATGTAGTTGTCTAACAAGCTATTGGATATTTTTCTTAAGGTCCCATCCACACCTCTAGTCTTCCTTCTCTCTCTATAGTAGTATCATGCTTATTACAATGATTCTCTCTCTCAACTCATGCATCCCTCTCTCAAACTCCTCTTGAATTATCATTCTCCTCCTAATGTTATCAACTTTGACATCCTTCTCCATTCTCTTGTGGCTTTCACTCAAATCCTTAACATGACCATCAATGGTCACCTGTTTCTCCTTCTCCATGCTCTCTTTGAGTTTCAAAAAAGCCTCCACAAGACACCTCACCAAGTCTCTCTCCTTTGGTATTGGACTTTTGGTATCATAGATTCACCTCCTATAGAACCTCTTAATCTTCCTCCGCTCCTCTAGATGTTGCACCTTGCTCACTTCTAAATAAATTCAATTCTTCTCTTCATCTGTCTTTACGAACGTTTTCTATCTTAACCTCTCTTCCATCCTCAGCTAGAATGTCCCTTTTTTTTGTAGCTCGCTTGTATAATAGTTTGTAGAAAATATTTTCTATGAAAAATCAATGTTAAAACTCTTGATTTGGAGAGATGGTTATATATTTTATGTTTGTTTGCTAATTTTACCGTAATTCTAGACATTATGCATATTTGATTTGAAAGAATTGAAACCAAACTACTGAAACTACATAAACACTATCAAATTACCCATATTTATGGTTCATCATAGGAAATTTACTATTTAGTTTGGTTATGCCTTACGGTTCTTTAATAATAATGTTAAATTATTTAGAATAATTTATCTATTTTATATAATATATGCCCTCAATATTGCTTTATGTATATATAAATTAAATAGACTTATGGTTGTTATGAACAAAAATACCTGTGGCAATGAAATAATGTAATTTTGATTAATTACTTTAACAAAAACATATATCTCTTTCAAACACCAAATAACTTAAAACAACGCAGAAAATATTCTCAAATTTATTTATGACAAGTTTTCCTTATCTTACATTAATACTACTCTCGTTGCATATCTATATTCATCCACCTTAACCTTAAAGGGTTATTGTATTCCATATAAAGTAAGAACAAGAGAATTTATAACTCACATTGTGATATTTTTGGATTACTATTTTTATATATCCCTAAATTAAGTGGGCATGGTTTTGGTTAAAAAAGGTTGTAACTTAGAATTTGTGTTACCTTCAAAATTCAAGATACATCATTAATAAACCATCTCTCAAAAATTTACTAATCTCAATCTACCACTAGGGAAATCATATTTGTTGGTCGGTAAAAGGAGATATAAAGTTTCATAGAAAAGAAACATCGGATATTCATGGTGGTGCCATACTGCAATGGGACTATATGAAATAACAACAGAACTAAATAAAAACACATTCATGAATCCAAAGGAGTTACTGGAGTAGGCTCGTATGTACTTGTACCATTTGGCACAGAGGACTTAGGCTCACATTGGCAGTGACTCTCTAGGTGGTCCAAAAGAGCATTCAATATCTCAAGAGAGGACCGTCAATACACTACACCCTCTTAATTTTATTTAGGGAGGAAATCATATCATTTCTATCCTCATGTTTGGCTTTTAAAACTTGTCTTAATAGGGTATTCATCTACTAGTATATAGTGATGGAATTCATGTACTAGTTCCTTCTTCCCTTGGTATGACCAAGCTTAGGAAGATAATTAGAAACCTCCACCATAATTTTTGAATCTAAGTAGGCCTTGTGGTCATGAGTAACATAATTCTCAAGCTAATGAATCTTCTAAAAAATGCTAGGAAACGTTGCTTAATATTTAATTGTAGCCACTTCTTGGGACTAGATCTTGGCACATGATTATCCTTGTTTGCGACATCCACCATCACCTCCATGACTACGCATCCTATATCACTATATTGAGGACAAAGAATAAGGTAACACGACATAAGACCAAGACCACAACTGCCTCTTGCACTAATAAAACCTACCACTTAGAGCACCCTCAGCTTCATACTAACGGTATAAAAGATACCCAACTATATCAAACCATCACAAAAAATCAAAGAACTAGACTAATATCAACTCTGAAATTTTTTTGCCTTGAATAAACATCAAATGACTATACATTAACAAAGATAAAAATGGATGGTAGAGCTGACCTAACAAGCATACTACTAGGGGAGTAAAATTGGAAGACTCCCAATAGGGGGAATGCCAGACTAGAAAATGAAAACAACACTAGCTTCATCAAACTCCTCAAGGCCTAAAGACTCAATAAACAACAATGCACCAAGCTAAATATATGGGGGCCAGCAACATACAACCAACACCAAAAAAAATAAAAGTAAAAATGCATTGTTCAAGGGCATTAGAGAAATTTTGAGGTCTAAAATGGGCATCCTAAGGAATATTATAAAATACTAGTGGAAATAATCAAATAATATTAGATTACATCACCAAATTTTAGAGGGAAAAAATAAAAACCTACTTTTTCAACTCGTATTTTCAATTTATCTTCTTACGATTTTACTCAAATTTCGAGAAGGAGAACTCATTGGTTATATAATTTAATTCATCATCTAAGGAGTACCTATATTACATACTTTTGATGGTCCCTGCTACACAGAAGATAAGAAATACATGAAAAAATTGATTGCAATCATGTTTCTTATGTATTCCTCATTTTTATGTAGTAGGGTCCATTGAAAGTATGCAACATGGGTACTCCTTGGATGAGGAATTAAATTATACATCGAAAGAGTGCTCCCGATTGAAATTTGAGTAAAACCGTAGGGAGATAAGTTGAAAATAAAAGTTAAAAAATAGTTTTTTTCTTATTTTTTTAATCCTTTTACTTTTTAACTCCAAAAACAGCTAATCATCCCCCATGTTTGACATCATCATATTGAATCCTTTTAGTTCTTATAAAGTTTATTTTGGTTATACAGTTCTGTTTTAAGGCCCATTTTGTACCTCAAAATTTCTCTAATGGAGAAGTTGTTACCTAGAAAATGTTGCTTGAGACTTCCATGGTGAATAAAACCCTTGACCCTTGAAACTAAGTAATGGAACCAACAACCTCCACTAAATAGTTTTGTTAACCTCTAAGTGTTCAAATACTCTAAGCTATTACTGCTTCAGGAATAGGAACAATGTTGTCACCCATACCCCCAATCAGACACCTTACCCTCTAGTACACTGGAAGAAGAGGAAAAGGGATACCTATGTGGGTCCCTGTTGCTACAGCCCCTTAAACAAGTGTCCGTTGTGTTGATAAAAGTCTAGTATCACTCCATTTATCCAACCAGTTGTCCTTGATTCTAGGCTTAACAATGAAAGACAAAGCAAAATAAAATCCCACCAAGGGTAGGGGTGTAATTCAAACCAGATGTAAAGCCAACCTTATGCAATGAAACACAAAGGGTCATGTTGGGAATTCACTGTTACACCAAACAATTAAGGTTTCACATGCTTTGTGCATGAGACAGGTAGAAAACACCACCCCCTTTGTTAATTTCTATGGGAGGCAATAGGGTGACAAGTGCACATCCTGACCTCTACTACTAGATTCCCTTGCAACCGAATCAATGGATGGTTGTGGTCAAGATTAAGAAAGTTCAGGGTTATGTTTATCCTCATGAAAACTTAATGGGAATTACTGATATATAAAATATCACTGCTCTTTTAAATAGTCTCTTTTCATCATCCTTATGAAGATTATAAGCATTAGCGACCATGAAAAACATCACTACCCATTTAAATACTCTTTGTCACATATTGAAGGTTACCCTTCATGAATCTTTCTCCTTGATATGGATCTAAATATCATACTTAAATTCGAACTTTATAAAGTATTATTATCATTGAATTTAACCTAAGTGGTCATGAACATATGGAAATTGCCTTAACTTTTACTTATTCCAAATTCTATAATCCATGAACATCGTCCATGTGCCATCATACTATGGAACTAGAGATATGGTAGATCTATACAAAGAGACTAAGTCAAATATCATTACCTATAAATATCTTATTCTCTCAAAAATAAATCCTTGTACAATGCATCATTTTATAAAATGCATCCTTATTCCAATTGGTTATATGCACAACAATGTCATGAGATCCTCAAATTGAATGTGAAGTATTACAATCTCAATTTCTTTTGATTGCAACAACAACAAAGTGAATGCCATTTGAATTTAATTATTTTGTTTTTCAATCATTAAAGAAAGTGCCAAATGACAATATGTATGCTTTTGCAAAGATTTTTTATTTTCAACATACTTATACACTAATTTATTTTCTATCATTTAATTTGCATCTTGATGTTAGAAATAGATAAAGTCAAAGATAATTGAGTATGATAAACTTCATTTTGCATTTGCATTAGATATGATAATTCTTGTTCCGATGTGCCAACTTCTAAGAAAAAATTCAACTTCTAAAAAAAAAAAAACTATTAGAATAATGATTTTTCATTACTACTTTTAAGATAAGAATTTGTTAGAAACAACATAAAAATATGTAGTTGTAAGTTTATTATTAATGTATATTTTCATCAATAATTATTTGAAATGATTTGCATGATTTAGATTCATGATAGTTATAATGTAAATTCCTTCTCTTGCAGCGCTAAGAATTTCTTATATCTCTTTCAATCCTTCTTGTATTAAATCATAGTAGACATTTGTACTTCTCATTAATGAACCTGAGGGAAAGTTAGGGGCTCTGTATTTAAATGAAATTTTGGAAACTTGAACATTGTTCTTGGAGTTTTGGGAATGGAGGCTAGAAGGTTTTGATGTCGAAGTCCTCTAGGTCTAGGAACCAGAGAGGTTGATCCTAGATAGGTAGGGATGAATATGTCGATTTGGTAATGAAAACATAGGAATCTTTCTAACATCAACTAGGGATCGATATCAAGTAAGAAACCTGAGTACATACTTGCATTTAATTTGATAGATTTACATAAAATGTTTATTTTTTTACTAAAATGAAATTTTATGGCACTACTACCTTGGCTATCTTTCTCATCGATGTCCTCCTCTATCATGCCATGCAAATACATTTCCTTCAGATAGTTTATCCCTTGAGAACATGAGGGATCTAATGGTGGGAACATTGAGAGCACCTCGATCTCATGTTATGATGATTTCTCTCCATCGAATTTGGTACATGATTATTTAGTCTCCTTCGTGGATATACAAAGGTGATCAGCGAAGGATTTTGTATCTTCTTATAAATATGGATCATGGGCCCCCTTATTTTTTCCTTACTTTTTAAAGCTTGGTAGGTCCTTTTCATTAATTTTCTAACTAAGAGCAAGCTACATCCATATGTCTGAAAGTTAGATGGTCTCAACTTTCCTAGAGGCAAAATAGGTATCTTGGCCACCTAACAACAAAATATGCCATCCAGAAACAAAACGTAATAAGTCTAAGAAGCCATGTTATGTATGTTTGAGAGTTTTTGTTCTTCCTATTTGCTAGAAACCTATAAACATAGGTGATAATTATCCCTAAAACTTTGAAACTACTTCATACAAAACTATAACAAAGGGTGCAATGCCACTACTCATCATTAGTGGAGACCATCAGAGTTTGGTTTTTCATAGTGGAACCTGCTATCTCCGTGTGGGGAATATAGGGGATATGCTGCTCTATGAAAATGAGTCATCCGTTAAGTTGTTGCAATTGAAACTAGATCTTTTGAAACTATTTAGTATAATATGAATATCCATGGGAGGTCAAATGCATATCAGGTGGAAACTGCTCCAAGGATTTAGCCAGAATGCTCTTCAACATCCAAAACAGGTGGAATGCTTGTTTATATTGAGAGGATCTTCCACAGGTGTGTCCAAGGTTAGGAATCAAAGTTTTCCATTCATATAAATTAATTCCCAACCCCTCCTCATTATGTCGTATCTCTTCGTCCAAACCTGCAATAAGCTGCTTGACCAGAGTTGAACTTCTTGAGTGATATGCCTAAGTGGCTTCTTGAATAATTTGGGTTGTCGATTTATGCCCATGCACAGATGACTTGGATGAGTTGGGTTGACTAGTTTGGGAAGGGGAGGCTTTTCTATGTTTCTCGCAGCCATGGCCTCCTCGGATAGTCCTTCCTTTACTAGAGGCCTAAACCATATTTCTACAACTACAATTCAAATATTTTCCTATGTCGAGATCTAGAGGTCGAACCAAACAAATTCTAAGCTTAGAAGAATGACGTTAACGAGCGTCGATCCAACCCTAAGGACCTATCAATGAAATTACAAAAGAAACCAACCAAATAAGGAACCAGTTCAAAAGCTTGTTGTCTACTAGCAGCCAACACGACATTACGGTCTCGCTTCTACCACTGTTCCACCAGTTCCCATCGATGGGCATAAATTGATAGACAAAACCATCCACAGGAAAAACCCCAGTCTCATGTTTAATCAATTTGAGAAAAAAATTGTGCGCCGAAGAAAGAAAGAACATTTGAGCTATGAGCTACCCCTTAACCAAAACCCACATATAACCTTGCACCGAAACCAAGTAATTGAAAATACGAAACTAAAATTCCCATTGTCCAGCCTATACTAATAGAATTTGACCTGAGAGTTTCCTGTTGACTAGAACCCACACACAACCATGAGGTGGAACCAGATATAATAGACCCTAGCCTCGAGGGCTGGACTGACACTAGACATTTCCAATAGTTCACCCCAAACCACAACCCTATACCAACTAAATCTAGGCCAAAGTTTACAGATAGCGTTGGCCCCATTCTGAACCCATACATAATCCAAATACCAAAGAGATAAACATAATTGGCTAGAAACCAAAACCCTTACAATTTCATAAGAATCATGGTGGGCATTACAACAACACTTAGAGTAGCTAGTGGGCCAAACTCCGCGAGAGCCCATATGCGATAACTAAATCTCATAGATCATAAACACATGGACATAGCAAACTAACGACCCAACACATATTAATGACTAGACCATGCCACACTCCAGAAACATGTTATTCCAATCTAGCCAACCTACCACAGTACCACGAATCCCAAAGACCGGAGGGCCGAGACAAAGATCCATATACGCAGAGGGAGAAAAATTAAGAGTGGGGACATACCAGTGACCGAGTTCGAGACCAGAAGGAGATGAACCCACATTTTCCCTAGAAAAAATAATGCAAACCATATCTAGAGCGAACAAAGCACACAAACCAAATTACCCAATGCAACGAAGGAGGAACTTACCTTCTCGCCTGACTTAATGGCTCTTCCACCTTATGGGTTGGAAATTAACCTTCACATGTGCACCCCCACCTCTCTAAGTGTTGCATGCATGTGGAGGGTGGCCGTATATTTCTTTAAGACTTGCATTAATCTGTGGTTCAAGGCATGCCCATTGGGTCCAACTTACACCCCTATCAAGGAGCCATTTTATCTTCTTTCACTTCAGGAGAGGAAGATAGTTTCTTGATTGCTTCTACTCTTCCTATGAGTTGGTTACACTAGTTATTGTTAGGATTTTTGAAAGTTCTCGTGTGACATTCTCTAACATATTTTTTGCATTATTGTTGCTATTATAGGTGCGAACTCCTATCAAACACATGCATTTTTGTATGGGGGGTGCTTACAACACCCAAAATAAATTGAAATCTTAAATTTTGAATAAATGAATTATAAATGATTGAAAAATTAAAGAACAATGCACTTGCTTCAAAGGAAACATACTAAGCCAACACAATGATGCTCTAGAGAAACCTACTACATTGGATGTATGAGGATAGAACCTTTTCAAATATCCTAAACTGGGTGTGTATTTTCATCTCACTGTTTCTCCTTTCCTAAGTAACAAGTGTTGGAAAGAGCAAGAAAATAGTTAAGCTACTAATGATCTAATACCTTTTTTAAAACCTCATGGATAATGATTGCAAAAATGTTGGATAAAATATATGAATCATATTTCGAATATTTTATCATCAAATTGGGATCATAATACTTATAGATACTAGAAAAATATATATGGGTCCAAAGCCCTAATCTAATCTAATGTTGACAAATGCTATTGAAAATCAATGAATAAATGACATGTTCTTAAAAGGGAAAACAAATGCGAAGAACAATAAACTGAAACTAAACACTATTAAGCAAACCCTTTCTTATATCCCTTAGCATAACCTCGTAATGCAATCTTTCACCACTCCTAAGAAAGCATCCATGCATTTAATAACAAGTTGTATCTAAGAAAATAGAGGATTTAAGTTATGGTGGTTAGTTTCATAAAATAAAATATTAAATTTAACGGAAATACATTGAAATCATATGTCGGTTTGGTAATGAAAACATAGGAATCTTTCTAACATCAACTAGGGATCGATATCAGGTAAGAAACCTGAGTACATACTTGTATTTAATTTGATAGATTTACATAAAATGTTTATTTTTTTACTAAAATGAAATTTTATGGCACTACTACCTTGGCTATCTTTCTCATCGATGTCCTCCTCTATCATGCCATGCAGATACATTTCCTTCAGATAGTTGATCTCTTGAGAACATGAGGGATCTAATGGTGGGAACGTTGAGAGCACCTCGATCTCATGTTATGATGATTGCTCTCCATCGAATTTGGTACATGATTATTTAGTCTCCTTGGTGGATATACAAAGGTGATCAGGGAAGGATTTTGTATCTTCTTATAAATATGGATCATGGGCCCCCTTATTTTTTCCTTATTTTTTAAAGCTTAGTAGGTCCTTTTCATTAATTTTCTAACAAAGAGCAAGTTACATCCATATGTCTGAAAGTTAGATGGCCTCAACTTTCCTAGAGGAAAAACAGGTATCTTGGCCACTTAACAGCAAAATATGCCATCCAGAAACAAAACGTAATAAGTCTAAGAAGCCATGTTATGTATGTCTGAGAATTTTTGTTCTTCCTATTTGCTAGAAACCTATAAACATAAGTGATAATTATCCCTAAAAATTTGAAACTGCTTCATACAAAACTATAACCAAGGGTGCAATGCCACTACTCATCATTAGTGGAGACCATCAGAGTTTGGTCTTTCATAGTGGAACCTGCTACCTCCGTGTGGGGAATATAGGGGATGTGCTGCTCTATGCGAATGAGTCATCCGTTAAGTTGTTGCAATTGAAACTAGGTCTTTTGAAACTATTTAGTATAATATGAATGTCCATGGGAGGTCAAATGCATATCAAGTGGAAACTGCTCCAAGGATTTAGCCAGAATGCTCTTCAACATCCAAAACAGGTGGAATGCTTGTTTGTATTGAGAGGATCTTCCACAGGTGTGTCAAAGGTTAGGAATCAAAGTTTTCCACTCATATAAATTAATTCCCAACCCCTCCTCATTCTATCGTATCTCTTCTTCCAAATCTGCAATAAGCTGCTTGACCGGAGTCGAACTTCTTGAGTGATATGCCTAAGTGGCTTCTTGAATAATTTGGGTTGTCGATTTATGCCCATGCACAGATGACTCAGATGAGTTGGGTTGAATAGTTTGGGAAGGGGAGGCTTTTCTATGTTTCTCGCAGCCATGGCCTCCTCGGATAGTCCTTCCTTTACTAGAGGCCTAAACAATATTTCTACAACTACAATTCAAATATTTTCCTATGTTGAGATCTAGAGGTAGAACCAAACAAATTCTAAGCTTAGAAGAATGACGTTAACGAGTGTCGATCCAACCCTAAGGACCTATCAATGAAATTACAAAAGAAACCAACCAAATAAGGAACCAGTTCAAAATCTTGTTTTCTACCAGCAGCCAACACAATAGTGCGGTCTCGCTTCTACCACTCTTCCACCAGTTCCCATCGATGGGCCTAAATTGATAGACAAAACCATCCACATGAAAAGCCCCAGTCTCATGTTTAATCAATTGGAGCAACAAATTGTGCACCGAAGAAAGAAATAACATTTGAGCTGTGAGCTACCCCTTAACCAAAACCCACATATAACCTTGCACTGAAACCAACTAATTGAAAATACGAAACTAAAATTCCCATAGTCCGGCCTATACTAATAGAATTTGAGCTGAGAGTTTCCTGTTGACTAGAACCCACACACAAGCATGCGGTGGAACCAGATATAATAGACCCTAGCCTTTAGGGCTGGACTGACACTAGACATTTCCAATAGTTCACCGCAGACCACAACCCTATACCAACTAAATCTAGGCCAGAGTTTACAGATAGCGTTGGCCCCATTCTGAACCCATACATAATCCAAATACCGAATGGACAAACATAATCGGCTAGAAACCAAAACCATTACAATTTCATAAGAATCATGGTAGGCATTACAACAACACTTAGAGCAGCTAGTGGGCCAAACTCTGTGAGAGCCCATATGAGATAACTAAATCTCATAGATCATAAACACATGGACATAGCAAAGTAACGACCCGACACATATTAATGACTAGACCATGCCACATTCCAGAAACATGTTATTCCAATCTAGCCAACCTACCATAGTACCACAAATCCCAGAGACCAGAGGGCCGAGACAAAGATCCATATACGCAGAGGGAGAAAAATTAAGAGTGGGAACATACCAGTGAGCGAGTTGGAGACCAGAAGGAGATGAACCCACATTTTCCCTACAAAAATTAATCCAAACCAGATCTAGAGCGAACAAAGCACACAAACCAAATTACCCAATGCAACAAAGGAGGAACTTACCTTCTCGCCTGACTTAATGGCTCTGCCACCATATGGGTTGGAAATTAACCTTCACATGTGCACCCCCACCTCTCTAATTGTTGCATGCATGTGGAGGGTGGCCGTAGATTTCTTTAAGACTTGCATTAATCTGTGGTTCAAGGCACGCCCATTGGGTCCAACTTACACCCCTATCAAGGAGCCATTTTATCTTTCACTTCAGGAGAGGAAGATAATTTCTTGATTGCTTCTACTCTTCCTATGAGCTGGTTACACTAGTTATTGTTAGGATTTGTGAAAGTTCTCGTGTGACATTCTCTCATATTTTTTGCATTATTGTTGCTATTATAGGTGCAAACTCCTATCAAACACATGCATTTTTGTATGGGGGTTGCTTACAACACCCAAAATAAACTGAAATATTAAATTTTGAATAAATGAATTATAAATGATTGAAAAATTAAAGAACAATGCACTTGCTTCAAAGGAAACATACTAAGCCAACACAATGATGCTCTAGAGAAACCTACTACATTGGATGTATAAGGATAGGAACCTTTTCAAATATCCTAAACTGGGTGTGTATTTTCATCTCACTGTTTCTCCTTTACTAAGTAACAAGTGTTGGAAAGAGCAAGAAAATAGTTAAGCTACTAATAATCTAATACCTTTTTTAACACCTCCTGGATAATGATCGCAAAAATGTTGGATAAAATATATGAATCATATTTCAAACATTTTATTATCAAATCGGGATCGTAATACTTATAGATACTAGAAAAATATATATGGGTCCAAAGCCCTAATCTGATCTAATGTTGACAAATGCTATTGAAAATCAATGAATAAATGACATGTTCTTAAAAGGGAAAACAAATGCGAAGAACAATAAACTGAAACTAAACACTATTAAGCAAACCCTTTCTTATATCCCTTAGCATAACCTCGTAATGCAATCTTTCACCACTCCTAAGAAAGTGTTCATGCATTTAATAACAAGTTGTATCTAAGAACATAGAGGATTTAAGTTATGGTGGTTAGTTTCATAAAATCAAATATTAAATTTAACGGAAATACATTTAAATGTAAAGCGATGTAAAGGAATAAAATTAATCATGAGAAAGAGAAAAATCATTAAACTAGTCTAAAATAGAGTAAGGTAAAGGCATGAAAAACAATCTCGTTAACCTAAGATAAACTAGCAACGTAAAGAAGCACAACATCGCCCAGTGTCGAGGGATCCTTCTCAACTTGAGTGATGTTTCCAAAACTAACTATATTAAACTAAGATATTACATCAAGGATGAAGAACAAGCGTCTTTCATTAGACTCAAAAAATCAGCTCTATTTACAAAGAGGACAACACATTAACTTGTTTCCATAATCATCCTCCTAATTAGCTATATACACCAAGTCTGTTACATGAATGAATGACTAACATCCCCAACTTTGTTCTTAGTTGTGAGATCCAGTATTGTAGCAATAATGTTGCAACTCCTAGGGCTCTCTTCCTTACTTTTATCAACCCGGTAGTTCATAACAAACTTGGAAGCCACAGTGTTGTATGCACAAGTACTAGCTCTTACTGCAGGCTGTCACTTGATCAGCCGGCACAAGTCCGCTAGGAGCTTAAGCCAACTTATATGAGTTCTCAGAAGAAGCTTTTAGCTGTGATGGAAGAAAGCTAACTCAAAGGAGACTATTCTACTTGTAGAAAGAAGATGAAAACTAAAAGAAAATGCAGACCCTAGGAAACCCTATTTTTTACCCACTAACCCTACTTTTGCAGGAAAAAGAGATGAACTACTAAAATGGATGCCTTTGACTACTAAAAAGGTAAAATGCATGTAATTAAGCTAATTCTAAAGGAAAATGTGGAAAAATCATCTTTTTGTACTTTTGAGCAATTTTATGTAGAATTCTTATGCTTGTGTTTTACCTTATTTATGACTGTGCAGAGGTTTGGTGGTGAAGGGAGATGGAGTTGGTTGTTGCTGATGATGAGGAAGGTGTGGAGAGGACCTAAGGACTCCCTAGCACCCTTCTATAGATTTCCTTTGTGGTCAGGCTTTGAAAAATTGCTCGCATCAACTTCTACAGGAAGTTTGCAGGGGATCTACAGGAAATTCTATAGGAAGTTCTACAGGAGCAGGCCAAAAGTGATTTTTGAAGGTTTGGAGGAGGAAAAATTGTGGGAAAAAGAAAATGAAGGTTGGATGAGGGTGTTGTAGGTTGTAGAACTCTGTCAATGAAGATCACACCTGAAGGAGATGGTTGGATTGGTTCAAAGGATAAGAAAGCAATTTTGCACAAAAACATAGAAATTAGGGCTGTTTGGGAAAGTGTGGCGAAGGAGTGGAAAAAACCTTGAGAGATGGACTAGAGTAGGTTGGGTGATGAAAGGATGATAAGCTCAAATGGTATTCGAGTGAGCTACACACCTGCTTCTAAAAAGTGATTCAAGGAGAATTAAAAAAACAGGTTTTTACCTATATTAACCTAATTATGCCCTAAAAACCAGAAGAGTGTTGAACAGAACTTTATGGATAGGAAGTTATGAAAGAAGCTATGGAAATGGAACAAGAATAGATCTAATCATGTAAATACAACTAACATTAATCTCTCCATCTTGAAATCTCTCACTAGCAATTACATTGGAAAGAAAAAACAACTTTTTGGTGGAAGCAAGAGTGCCTTGGTCTCAAATCATGGTCCCACAAAGGGAGAAAGGAGATCAAGTCCTACTTGGTGGCCTTTTTGTGAATCTTATTCTATTATTATAGCAAACTAACTAATCAATCTTGAAACTAGAACAACTATTATAATCATAAAAAAAAACCTAAGTAACAAAGCAAGATTTAATCTAAATAACAAAAATTATTTCATGAATGCAAGAAAAACACATACAAATACAAGGAGGTACTAGGCACTTGGGTTGGGCCTAACCCCAAGAGCTACAGGCCCCTTAGAAATATTAGTGCTGGTTCAAGGCTGGATTCATCTTCATTGATAAAAAAAATAATAGTCACATCACAAAACTATCTACAGAAAGAGCTCGAAAATGACCTCAATGCAGGGCTGCACTAAAGTGCGAAAATAGACTATTCAATAGCTAGCCTACTAATGCTTGACGCCTTCTTATTTATACAAGTGAGGACTGCCAACAGTCCTCCTAAACTTTAGGAACTCGGCTGCCAAAACTACAGATAACAACAACTTCACTAGACCTGCTCGGCTGCCCTTGTGATCATCGATGTGGTGGCCTTTGAACTCCGAGCTACCGGTGGAGAACTCGAGGAAGGGGTCATCAATGTAGAAGGCACCCTTCCTATAAGTCCTCAACCTGGTTCCTTCGCGTTTTGGCTTCCAATCTGCTCATAAATGCCTAGTCTTGGTCCAAAAATGTCCAAAAATCTGCAATAAACACTCATTAGACTTTGTGGTAAAGTGACTATCCCCATTCACTCAATTAACATAAATACATTCAAAACACATGCACAAAACTATGGAGAATGGTGGATTAAATGGAAACAATAGGAAAGTGAGCCCATATAGTTACCAATTTATGGGGCTCATCATCACCCACTGCTGAATGGGTTGCTCATCCTCTGAGCAACTAATCCAGTTCTTCATCTTTGATGGCTTTAACAGCTTCCCTAACATCCCATGCTTCTGAGGTGATATCTTCCTCCCTGTCATGAAAACCTGCCTTCCTGCCTACTTCCTCTCATTGCTTGTGTTCTTCTTCTTCCTTAACCCCTTCCAATAGTCCTAAGAGTAGTGGAGACTGAAGTTAAGGCCAATCCAGTTGGCTTTCAAGTTCTGCATTGATTATTTGTACAGAGGCACTCTCACCAAAGCCTCCCTCATTCCGGTTGGGGAGTGATACTCCCTGATCCTTAAGCTGTAGGATAATGTATTCCATTTCCTCATACAAGCATGAAGGTAATCATCACCAAATAATCTCTCCATATCTTCAAAATGGGGGATATCTTGCGCTTGCCTTTCAACATAATCTAAAAGAACTTGAGGTTTGTTGGAAAGGTGTTGATGAGCATATATGAGAGTTGAGGGGTCTTCCAATTCTGCCCTAATTAGTAGGGGATCATTCAGTTCTTTGGCCATGATCTGTTGAACTTCCACTGCTCTTTTTGCCTCATGGCTCATCCAGGCAGCCATAGCCATGAGTTGTACATCTTCCAATGCAACATTGGGGTCCCAAAAGATCATATCAGGGAGTGCCATATTATGTAAGTAAAACTCTGCTAATTTGGCCTTGTCCTTAGCTGAACTAGTAGCACACAGATGCATAAAATGACCATAATTTTGGAAAAGGATTGTGCCCCTTTGGGCCAATGTTTTGATTTGGAACTAGAGCCATTGGTCTTTAAGATACAATGCATAAGATCTGGCCGGTTGTCTACATTGCAAGGCTTCCATTGCCCAGTTGGCCATGCAGGCCATTTGGGCTTCTCTCTCTTGCAATTACTATTTCAGCATCAACATTTTGGCCGTTGCCTAAGACTCGCTCTCTTACTGCCACTTTATCATCATTTCCACATCAGCCTGTGGCTCTCCCTCTTACTTCTGTGTTTCTGCTGGTTCCTTGTCTGCTAGGGGACCTTCTTGTATTTGCTGCTCTTCAGAAATCTGTGTTATGTCTGCCCCTTGAGTTTCTTGTTGTTGTAAGTGCTTTTCCAACAGTGCATTTTCCTCTTGTAGCTGGGCTCTTTTCATGCTTTTAGTGTGTCTCACCATTGCCAACTCTCTTCTTAATTCTTTCAACTGTTCTTCCATGTGGCATATGTCTACAACTCCCTTGGATTTAGTGATTTTCATCCAAGTGGGCATTCTAACCCTTTCCTGTTCCAATGCAAGGAAAACGTGGTACAGCAAATTTCTGTGTGATAATCTTCCCACCTTCTAACAAATTGTAATATGAGCCTAAATTAGGCTCAGAGCTGGGTTCAGCTATCTCCTTGGCCTTGCCTTCCTCCTGTAACTATGTTGTTGCCTCCTCTTCTAATTTTTCAGTCTCCTTTAGCTTGGACATTGTTTCCTATAGAGAGGTTTTAGCTTCCTGTAGAACCGTTTTGGAGTCCATTAGTCTGATTCCTTCCTTCCAAGTGGAAGTTTTGGAACTCCCTCCCTCATATGTAATACAGATTTTGGAGGGGGATTCCTCCTTTTTCTCAGTAGGTGCATCCTTAATTATTATAGGTTCCTTTGGTGGAGGTTGTGGCTTGCCCACCTTTATCCTAGTGCTCCTTCTAGCTTAAATTTACATGGATGTTTCTCTTTTCCTTTTTCCTTTTTGCTTTGCTAGAGTGCTTAATGCAGCCAACATAGTAGCTGCTTCTTTTGCCAATGTCTCAGGGGATGTTTCTTCCCGCTGTTGTTCCCCTTCATCTTCTGCTGTCTTTTCCGTGCCTGCTATTTCTGCTTGTGTTTCTGCTATTTCTGTTAATGGCCTCTCTTTTTCTTGTCGGGTTCCTGCCTTGCTTGTGGCAGTCCTCTTTTGGGCTTTCTTAGGCTTTTTCTTCTCACTTTTTGTTCTTTTCCTCTTCCCTGTCTTTGGGGTGGTCTTGTTTTCTGCAGTGTGTTTTTCAAGGTTCTCTTCTGCTTCTTATTCCTCCTCTGTTTCCTGCTCTTCCTCTGTTTGAATATGTGGTGTCTCCTCATGCACTTCTTCCTCAATCTCCTCTTTCTCTTCCTCCTCCTCACTGCTATAGGGGCTGATATCCTCAATCTTCTCTTTTCCTTTTTCCTTTTTGTTTTGCTAGAGTGCTTAATGCAGCGAACATAGTAGCTGCTTCTTTTGCCAATGTCTCAGGGGATGTTTCTTCCTGCTGTTGTTCCCCTTCATCTTCTGCTATCTTTTCCGTGCCTGCTCTTTCTGCTTGTGTTTCTGCTATTTCTGTTAATGGCCTCTCCTTTTCTTGTCGGGTTCCTGCCTTGCTTGTGGCAGTCCTCTTTTGGGATTTCTTAGACTTTTTCTTCTCACTTTTTGTTCTTTTCCTCTTCCCTGTCTTTGGGGTGGTCTTCTTTTCTGCAGTGGGTTTTTCAAGTTTCTCTTCTGCTTCCTATTCCTCCTCTGTTTCCTGCTCTTCCTCTGTTTGAATATGTGGTGTCTCCTCATGCACTTCTTCCTCAATCTCCTCTTTCTCTTCCTCCTCCTCACTGCTAGAGGGGCTGATATCCTTAGTCAAAGTTTTGATGTCATCATATCTGTATATATTTCTGAAATTTTCCCAAGCTATGGGAATGGTATATGCATGTAATGCATCTTCTACCAACAGTTTGACGAGCCCATGGTGGGCCAACTAGTCTGGGACTCCTGCATTTAGCTTGGTGCTACATTATATTAAAGACTGGAGGAGGAAATATGGGAGACTCAGTTTTCTAACTGGAAGCAGGTCCATCCCATACCTCAATTTCTGTAGTAACCTGAAGTGATAACCATAAATAATACTGAACCTTTCTTCACAAGTGATATATTTCATTATTTGGTAGCTGACTTCATTCCACGGAGGAGGCAAGCTTGTCCTTATGACCCCATTTTTATCCTCTACAGGATCCTCCCCAGGTTGAAAAAATGTCTTCTTGGCCACCTGTCCCAATGCTTTTTCCTCCTTGCTCCAAGGGAGCCCAGGTGGAAGGCATGTGATTCAACTAATAAAATTAGAGGTAAGTTCTAGGGACAGACCCCTAAAACTAACAGTGGCATGTGTTTTCGAATGGGGTTGTAAGGCCATCAGAAATTCTTCACTTACCTCATCATCATATCCATGTATCTTTTCAAAGAAAATCATCCAATTTGCCCTGGTGAAGAGGGCCAACACCTTAGGGTGCTCATGCAGTTGGTTGGAGTTCAAGGGCTCCTTCCTCATAAACCCTCCTGGCATGGTGTTGAGTGGTGTCTGCAGTGCTTAAGTGAGGAGAAAAACAGTAATTTCAAAAAAATTAGAGACAGAGGGACAACTGAGTTTTGTTTCTTTTTCTCTCTGAACTGTAGAATGAATTTTCGTGTGCTCCTTCTCACAACAACAAATTGCAATATTTCCCTTGTTTCAAACTGTTATTATCCTAAATTTGATCTTCTGCTTTTGGAAAGAAAATATTTTTTTGATAGAACAAAAGATAAATAACAGAGGGTTTTTCTCATAGAATAGACAGATATGCAAATTCGATTTTTTTCACACAGACTGCTTTCTATGATTCCAAGTGTTTTCTTTACATTGGAATATGAGAAAGAAGAAGACAGACTTTGAATACAAAAAAAAAAATAGAGAACTGTGTAGAACTCAGGGAAAATATGCAGGTAGTCTTTTAAACTTCATTCTCCTTTCTTTTAATCCAATTCTGTGTTTTTAATCCACCACATTATACAAATAAGTCCTATGCAAGGAGGTTTCCCGAGCCTACCTCGTTTTAAGCTTGAATTCTGATAAAAATCTCGGGTTTTCCTTCTGCTGGCTATTCTCTGCCTTTCCTATAGAAATTCTCCGGCTCTTGTAGAATGCAACAGGGATCCCATAGAGCCCGACAGGCAAGAGGGTTTAAAAAAAAACTGGCGGAGGATGACTGGTTTGCTGCTTTGAAGGTGGTAGACGAACACTGCATTCGAGAGCTTCGTCACATGCAAATGAACCAAAAGGGTGGTGGAGGCTTGGAGTGCATTGTACTTAACTATTAGCGTAATCCGTGGTGAGAAGATGAGGTGGCTAGATGGGTATGTTATCTCCATGTAGACCGTTGGTCTGATGCTAGTGTCGTTATGGTTCCTCATGCTACCTAACCGCCATCACCTGCCTTACTCCTGTTATCCACCGCCACCACTACCAGTTTCAAATGCCTTCTTCCCGAGTTGACATGTCGCACGTGATGACTGCGTATCTAATCAGCAATTCGAATTTGGACGTGGCTCAACTGAATTCTGCGAAGGGGTGTGAACTGAATGAGGGTGGCCAGTTAGCTGGCAACCAATTCCACGTAATTGACCATTTCCACAGTTCATGCAATTTTGAAATATTATTCATGCAATCGAGGAATAGGTTTAGGCACTTACCTGTTCAGTCACTGGTGTTTTATGCATATTTTGTAGTTTGGCACTTCGTTTCCTCGTTGTTGTTGCTGCTTGCGCTCTGCATACTCGGCCTTGGGTTTTTTCGATGATCTCCCATTCAAACATTTCTCTTCATACGTCTTGCTGCACTGACCCTGTCTCTAGAGTATGTTTTTCAAAGGGATCAGTTGCTACAGGAATCCTGTAGGATTTCCTATAGCTTCTTCTCCTCTTGAAATTCAAGCTAATATGTGAGTAGGGCTAAAAATTTTGAAGAAGGTCTTGACTAAGAAGAAATCATAGCTGGAGTGTATCAGGTAGGGATGAGTAAAACTGCTGCTACCTTTATTTGTCATTTTTCTTTTTGTCGTGTGTTTGTAGGATGACAAAAATAGAATATCTGTATGTGGTTGTGCAGGGAAAAAAATGAGTAGAGATGTAGATGTACAGGGATGGAATGGCGAAATGGGAAGATGGATGATGGTAAAGAGGTTCATAGGATGCTAGATGAATTTCCAACCCTCGAGTTCGGTTTTAAAATGGATTTTGGCCTTCCTGTAATTTCTACAGGATCCTCTTGTAGAAAACACAAAATTTCCTGTAGGATGTTCAATTTAAGAACAAATGAGGAAAAAAACGTGGGAAAGGATAGCATTGATGGGGTGATGGATTGTGAAGGGTGTGTGCAGCCTATCATGTCTTTTCCTCTTGTGCAACCCTCTTGCAATGACCTTCCTGCAACCTGCAATTTATTCAAAAGAAGTTAGATTTTTTTCCTTTTTTCTTTTTCTTTCTTTTTTATTTTATTTTTTATTTTTTTAATGAGATAACTGGGGTACCTCCAAGAGGTTTTCACCCTCACTGCCTGCCCTGGGCACCTCCAAGAGGTTTTCACCTAGGGATCTTTTATTCCATTTTTTTTTTTTTTTTTTTGTTCAGGGTGTGGGTGGAGTGGAGACAGGGACCTGCTCCACTACCAACACTGATTTACCCAGAGTTTCAATCAACTCCTACTTGAAAAGGGGCTTCCTGTAGATCTTCAATCGATGCCCATTGACGAGCATTGAGATGGCTTCTTCATCAATGGTCTGGATAAGGACTGAATCATTGTCATTGCATTTTTCTAATGTATATGGTCCTAGCCATCTCGTTCTCAGCTTGCCCTTGAAATCTTTGTACCTTGATTCATAGAGCAGCACCCAGTATCCCGGCTGAATTGTTTCTCTTTGAGGTGTTAGTCATGCCATATTTTTCTTTGAAGCTAGACTACCTCTGAGTGGAGAAGGGCCTGCATTCTCTGTTCATCTAATCCATTTAGTTGAACCAGTCTTTCTTTTTGTGCATGGTTGAGGTCTAGGTCCAGCTAAGCTACCAGCCTTAATGTGTTATATTCAAATTTTGTGGACAACAAAGCCTTCTTCCCATAGACCAGCTCATAGGGTGTGAAACCACTGGTGGTTTTCGAAGTAGTGTTATAGGCCTAGGTGGCCTCAACCAATCGGTCTACCCAATCTTTTATGTTGTTGCTCACTACCTTAGTCAAAATCCCTTCCAAAGCTCTATTAGTGACTTCCACCTATCCATTTGCTTGTGGGTGATAAGGGGTGGAAGTTCTGTGCTTAATCTTGTGGTGTGTGAGCAGGTTTTCAACTAAATTGGAGGTAAAGTGGCTCCCTTTATCTGTAACTAACTCTCTTGGGTAGCCAAACTTGTAGAAGACATTTTCCTTAAGAACTCAGGTACTTTTTCTTCGGTTGCTGCTTTGATCTCCTTTGTTTCTACCCACTTTGTCAAGTAGTCTGTGCACACAATGATATAAGATTTATGTTTTGAAGGAGGGTTGATAGGACCCACAAAGTCCATGCCCCACTTCTCAAATGGCTCTAAAGTCACTTAAGGTTGCAGGGGAATCTCATCCGTTGGAGTCGGTTTCCCCATCCTTTGACATCAGTCACATTGGCTGATGTATCTCCTGACATCTTGATGAAGAGTGGGCCAATAGTAACCTACCTGCAAGATCTTGAAAGCAGTTCTTTTTGCTGCAAAGTGCCCCCCACAAGGTCCATCATGAAAGGTTAAGAGGATGTCAAAAACTTCCTCTTCCCTAACACATCACCTCAAAATCTGATCTAGGCCAACTTTGAATAGGTTGCCCCCAATCCAAGTGAATTGGGTGCTTTTCCTCACGATCTTTCTCTTCTCTTTTGAGAACAGGTGTGGCGGAAACTGCGCTAAAACCAAGTAATTTTCTATATCAACAAACAATGGAGAGAGTACTGAAATAGCAAACAGGTGTTCATCTGGCATTTGATCATCCACCATTCCTTCTTCAACTATAGGCAGATCTAGTTTAGACAAAAAATCAGCAACAACATTTTTCTTACCTAGGTTGTCAACAATAGTCAAATCAAATTGCTGCAACAAGAGTAACCATCAAATGATACGAGTATTTACATCTTGTTTATTCATCAAGTACCTAATTGCAACATCATCAGTATGTATAAATGTTTGATAACCAATGATGTAGTGTTTGAACTTGTTTAGGGAATGGACTACAACTAGGAGCTCTTTTTCGGTTACAGTGTAGTTTAATTCTGCCTTGGATAGGTTTTTACTGACAATATATATGGCATATGGTAGCTTCTCTTCAACTTGTCCTAGGGCTGCTCCTATAGCTTTGTTCGAGGCATTTGTGTAAATGTGGAAAGGTAGGGCCCAGTTTGGACCTCTCAAGATTGGGGCAATTACCAGCTTATCTTTCAAAGCATCCAGAGCCTCTTGACAGTTGTCAGTCCATATGAACTCAGCATCTTTTCCCAAAATACCAAACAACGGAGAGGCTAGCTTGCTAAAATCCTTAATGAATCTTCTATAATACCCTACTAAGCCTAAAAAACTCTGAACATCTCTTACCTTTTGAGGAGGTGAGACCCTTTAGATGCTAGCAATATTGTTGGGGTCCACCTGTAATCCTTGCTGAGAAATTGTATGACCTAGCACGATCCCTTCAGTCATTAGGAATTCACATTTATTAGGACTGAGGGACAGGTTCATTTCAATACACTTGGCTAAAACTTTCCTCAGGTTAGTCAGAGCTTCTTGGAAGTTAGAACCACAAGGGGTAAAGTCATCCATATAGATTTCCACCGAATCATGAACTAGCTCAGCAAATATGCTCAGTACTACTCTCTGGAAAGTAGCAGGAGCATTGCATAATGCAAAGGGAAGGACCCGGTAGGCAAAGGTACCCCATGGACAAGTGAAAGTGGTCTTATCTTGCTCTTCCACGCTAATTTGGATCTAATTATACCTACTAAACCCATCTAGGAAGGAAAATAACTTCTTCCCTGCCAGGCATCTAACACTTGATCTATGAAAGGCAAAGGGAAATGGTCCTTCTTGGTAGCTTTGTTAAGTTCTCGATAATCTACACAGATTCTCCACTTCCCATTTTTCTTGGGCACAAGCACCAAAGGAGAAACCCACTCACTGTTACAGATGGGGTAGATGAATCCTGCATCCAACAACTTTTGCAGTTCTTATTTGACAATGTCCTTAAGGGCTGGATTCATTCTCCTCTAAGGCTGCCTGACTAGTTTACAATCCTCTTTAATGTAAATGTGATGGGTATAGACTGAAGGGTGGACTCCTTTCATATCCTTATATCTCCAAGCAAAAGCATCCAAATGGCTTTTCAATAAGCTACACAACTCCTTCTTCTGAGAGGGCGATAGGGATGATTTGACCTTCAAGGTTCATTCAGGTCCAAATTCCACATGCTTAACTTGGAGAGAGGTCAGATTAGCCACATAGAGATTCACTAAAGCACTGGCTTGGGTATCTTCTACCAACTCTTCTAATGGCAGCACACTGGGACGTGGATTTTGAATCAAATTCTCAATAAGGTCGTCCTCAGTTTGAGGACCTCCCCTGGTTGCTTCCGTTGTGCACAATGGTGTAGAGTAGACTTTATCCTCATCTTCCTCCTCTAACGAGAGAGGTAAGTCATGTTCTAGCAGAGGTTGGGTAGGAGGATATAGGACTAGCTGTTTGGACATATGCCCATTCTTAATGGTCATGCTCCCAGCTCGACAATTAATGTAAGCATCTGCAGTAGCTAACCAAGGCCTTCCCAAGATGAGGGGGTACCCAGTGAGTTTTGCCTTTGGTTGAAGGACCAAGAAGTCCACAGGGTACTCCCAAGAATCAATGGAGACCATGACATCTTCCACAATCCCCTCGGGGGTCACGGTGGAGTGGTCTGCTAACTGCAATACTGTCGAGGTCTTTCTCAGGGAGCCCTGAAGATTGATCTTGAGCATAGTGTCCCTAGTCATCACATTAATGGCAGCCCCTAGATCAATCAGGGTGTGGGGGATTATGGTGCCATTGATGTGGACATCGACTACAGGACTCCCAGGGTCCAGATATTTTGGACAGATTACTTGTCCAAACATTAGGTTGGACAATTGTCCTATGACATTGATAGTTGGGGCATCTCTCTTGCGCCTGCCTGGGTGCCCGAAACACTTCTTTTTGATCAATTTTTTGTAGATTGGTACATCTTTGATGGCCTGGAGAAGTGGTATTTTTACACATAACTGTTTAAGTTCTCCCAGAAGTTTAGTCTCTTCTGGGTTGGTTGCGTGGTTCCAGTTAGTCTCTCAAGAAAGGGTGGAATGGCTTTGGGTTCACTTTCCTGTTTCTCTTCCTCATCCTCCTTAGGAGGAGGTTGGCTATCTGGGAGGACCTTCCCAAATTGTAGGTTGATCTCCTAAATCTCCATAGCATAGGTAGGGCACGTTGTCTCTCCAGTATATACCTGCTAGGCATGTTTGTTATTGGGGTTCGGGTTTGGTTGAGCAAGTATCTAGGGTTGTCTTGGAGGAACAGGAGGTAATGGTTGTGGTTGAGCAGGTGGTGGAGGCAAAAGAGCGGGAGGAGAGTTGTATTAGGGCCTCCATCCCTATTGAGGTGCATTCCACTGAGGTTGTAGCTGAGCACGAGAATTAAACGAATGAGCAGCAGGTTGAGTATGGTATTGATATGGATACGACCAAGGAGGGGGTGTGGACCAGGAAGGATGAGCAGGGAGACTACAAGAAGGTATGTGAGTGGATTGATTGGGGTTGTAATAAGTCTGGGATGTCCCTTGCATTCCCTACTGGTAAGGTCTGGGTCCATGTGGCCTCCTTTGGTTCATGAAGTAGAGTGGTTCAATGGATCCTTCAACCCCTTGGTACATAGCGTTAAATCCGATTAAGGAAGGGCAATGATCTGTAAGGTGGTATACCTCACAAATGAAACACACCTCTACCGAGTGCAATGGACACTCATTCCTCGGATGCTTCCTAGTGCATCTGGGACAAATGATGGCCAAAGCCCTCTCAGCCTCTTACTTCTGTTGGATTCAGAAGGTATCCATTTGCATGGCAATGGTCTATCTCACCTCACTTTTGAGGTCTTCCATCTGATTTGCAAACTTGTTTTTGGATAAGGTGCTGAAAATTGACTCCCCCTACCTCTTTTCCCGAGCTGCCCTAGAATAGTTTCTAAACACAGTATTTATGTCATCATAAGGTAGATGATATATGTCTTCCCCAATCAGAAAATGGAGGGTATCTAGAAGGTCTTCAAGGATTCCTCGAAGCAGAACCAGCTTCAAAGATTCGAGGTAAAGTGTGCACCTAGCCCTTTTGTAACTGAGTTGGAACCTTTCTTCATAGCCTTCTTAAGATTCATCACTTCCCATGGTCATCCGAAATATTTCTCCCTTTGTTTCCTTTGACCTTCAATAATCCTAGTATTTTTTGTTAAAGGCTTGCTGCATCTAAGCCCAAGTTGTGATACTGCTTCTAGGTAACCCCATGAACCAGCGGAGTGCTGCATCCTTGAGGGTAGAAGGAAAGAGTTTCAACTTTTTCTCGTCTTCTGCATAGTCATAAGTTTGACAAAGGACAAAAAACTCAAACAAGAAGGTAGGGTCTTTAGTAGTCAATCCATGGAAGTGAGGTAAGGCTGAGGGACTTATGTTTTTCATTTTTGTTTCCCCATTGGTTTCTTGGATGGGAATGACACCTTCTCCTCTCTCTCCATTTCCTATACCATTTCTGTGTTCATCCATGGTCTCAGGAGGAATGTTTTCTTGCTCTTGTTCTATTATAGGATCTTTGTATATCTCTAGAGGTTCACTTATAGGTTCTTCTGGATCACTTCCACCAAAGAAGAGAGAAGGGTGACTCAGTGATGTGGTGGGGGTGTTGGGTAGGAATTTTGCTGAATTGTCTATGTTCCTACAAGGCATGAAATGAAGTATTTTTGGTTGTTTTTTGTTTTTTTTTGCTTGTACCTCCAAAATTGAAATTGATTGAACAACAAATTGCAACTAACTAAAATAAACCTTGCTGGAATGAAAATTGTAGAATTGAAATGAAAGCAGGAAATGACTAATCTATGTTGTTGAAATGAAATTGCAGAATTGAAATGCTAATCTATGCTTGCAGAATTGAAATGCTAATCTACGCTTGCAGAATTGAAATTGCAGAATTGAAATTCTAATCTACGCTTGCAGAATTAAAATGCTAAGTTACGCTTGCAGAATTGAAATGAAAGTAGGAAATGTCTAATCTAAATTTGCGGAAATGAAATTGTAAAATGGAAAAACAACTACTCTACTCTTGCTGAAATAAACTACTTAGCAAAATGTTGCAGTAGAAAATAGAAGAAAAGTAGTGATCACAAATACTTTGACGCTTCCCCGGCAACAACGCCAAAAAGAAGGTGATTCCAGTATTGTAGCAATGATGCTACAACTCGTGGGACTCCCTACTTTACTTTTATCAACCCGGTAGTTCATAACAAACATGGAAGCGACAATGTTGTATGCACAAGTACTAGCTCTTACTGCAGGCTGTCACTTGATCAGCTGGCACAAGTTCGCTAGGAGCTTAAGCCAAATTATATGAGTTCCCAGAAGAAGCTTTTAACTGTGATGGATGAAATCTAACTCAAAAGTGGCTAGTCTACTTGCAGAAAGGAGATAAAAGGTGAAAGGAAATGCAAACCCTAGCAAACCCTACTTTTACCGACTAACCCTATTATGCAAGAAAAGAGATGAAAGCTGCTGAAATGGATGCCAATGACTCTTGAAAAGGTAAGATGCATGTGGTTAAGCTACTTCTGAAGGAAAATGTGGAAGAATCATCTTTTTGTATTTTTGATTAACTTTATGCAGAATTATTATGCATGTGTTTTAACTATTTTTTACTGTGCGGATGTTTATTGGCGAAAGGAAATGGAGTGGTAATTTGCAGGAGGTTGGGAAGGTAAGAAGAGGGCCTAATGGGTCCCTAGCACCCTTCTCAAGAATTCCATAGTGATCAGATCTTGAAAAATTGGTCGCGTGAACTTCTACAGGAAGTCTGCAGGGGACCTACAGGAAGTTCTACAAGAACAGGCCGAAAGTGGTTTTTAGAGGGTTGATGGTGGAAATATGGTGGGAAAGTGGAAATGAAGGATGGATAAGGATATTAAGGGATCTAGGATCTAGCAAATGAAGCTCAGGAGTGAAGAAGATGGTTGGAGTTGTTTAAAGATGAAGAGAGCAATGTTGCACAAGAATGTAGAAATTAGGGCAAGTTGGGAAAGTATGGCGAATGGGTGAAGGAAATCTTGAGAGAGAGACTGGAGTAGGTTGTATGATGGAGGAAGAGTGGGTTGGGGTGTCTTACAGGTGTTCTGCACACTTCTTTCCGAAATTGATTCAACCCAAGACTTAAAAACAGAGACCTATCTATTTTTACCTAATTTGACCTAAAAACCAGAAACATGATGAACATAATTTTATAGACAGGAAATCATGCAAGAAAGCTATGGAAACTAAGCATGAACAGATCTAAGCATGAACACACAACTGATATCAACTTTTCCAACTTAAAATCTAACACTAGCAATTGCATTGGAAGGCAAAAACAATGTTTTTGTGGCAACAAGTGTGCCTTGGTCTTAGTTCATGGTCCCAAGGAGGGAGAAAGGAGATCATGGATTGCTTGGTAGCCTTTTTGTGGATGTTTTCTGTTATCAAACTATCAAATCAACCTGAATCATGAACAACTATCTCAATCATCAAAAACAACCTAAGTAACAAAGGAAGATTTTAACCTAAATAATAGAAATTATTCTATGAATGCAGTAAAACACATAAAAGTACACAAAGGAGGTACTGGGCACCTGGGTTGGACCCAACCCCAAGAGCTACAACCTCCTAAGAAAGCTCAGAGCTGGTGCAAAGCGGAATTCATCTTCATTGATAAAAAATTAATAGTCATGCCACAAAACTGTTTACAGAAAGAGCTTGGAAAATGAGCTGAATGCAGAGCTGCGCTAAAGTGTGAAAATAAAATATTCAATAGCTAAACCCCTAGGACTTGAAGCCTTCCTAATTATGAAAACGAGGACTCCCAATAGTCCTCCTTAACTTTAGGAGCTTGGCTGCCCAAAACTGCAGTTAATCAACCACTTCACTAGACCTGCTCGGCTGCCACTTGAAATCATCTTTGGTGGGATGTTGAACTTCGAGATGATGGTGGAGAACTCGGGGAAAGGATCATTTAGTGCAGGAGACACCCCTCCTATAAATCCTCAGCCTTGTTTCTTCGTGTTTGGATGCCAATCTGCTCATAAATGCCTGATCTTGGTCCAAAAATGTCCAAAAATATGCAATAAGCATGTATTAGACTTTGTGGTCAAGTGACTATTCCCATTCACTCAATAACATAAATATATTCAAAAGAATGCATAAAACTATGGAGAATGGTGGATTAAATGAGAATAATAGGAAAAATGAGCTCATAAAGTTACCCATTTTTGGGGCTCATCAATACCATCCTTAAAATGGGTTTAACAACCTTTTCCCTAGCATATGTGACTTGAAAAAAACTCCAATCTGAAAAATGAAGTGTAACTTCCCAACAACTGCAATGGAATTCAATAGATTAAACTTTAATTATTTTGATTGCATTGGGAAGGTTCATGGAGAGTTGGATACATAAAAAATTTCCTCATGAATAATGGTGGACATAGTTTTAACCCCTCTAATTGACATCAAAGCTCAAGTAGGGATCCAAGAGCCACTCCTCAACACCCTAATGGCCCTTCTAGCTTTAGGTAAGCACACATGCCTAATTGTCTCAAAATATCTCAAAATATTGTGGTCATCTCTTGGTAGAGTATATAGAATCAATATGCCCCTATTTTTTGGAATTTGAATGATAAGATTTTTGGTTTCCACATTGAAAGTAACTTGCCTTGAGGTATTCAAGGGTTTACCAGTAGAATGTATGTAATTAAGAAATGTAGAATATGTCAATATTAGATTTTGTATTTACCCAGATGCGGGTGTTAATATACGCATTTAAGCTTATGCATCACCCACCCGCCAAGTACAAGTCGCCACGCCTCAAACAGGTGGTCGCCATGGGTTCTGGGCTGGCTTCTGCCCCAAGAGAATTTACGAGCCTTAATGGCTCATCAATGCAATTGAATTCCGAAGGTCTCGACGCCAGTTATCTCAAAATGGCGCATACAGTCTTCATTCTCTGTTTGCAGTTCGGCTCTGGTATTGAGAGGTTAGCAGTTAAGGTCAAAGTTGAGGAGGGAGGCTCTCAGGGCAGCAAGCCCACCCTCGAGTCCATCCCCTGCCCAATTCTTGCGGTTTGTCCTCATTCTTCTAAGGAGAATTTGACGTTGGTCGTTGGGTTGCTGGGCCATTGGGGAAACCTCTCCATCGGAACTCTTACTGGCAGAGGGAGGCATAAGGAAGCTCGGCTTCGTCCTCAGAGAGTAGCTGGGTATCTTGGGTTCATCATGGCTCCTCGCACTAGGTATCTTGGGCCTCGCAGGGGGTGCAATTCTGGTCAGCGGGGCGGCACAAGAGGCAGGGACCAATCAAGCCCGAGGCGCATCTCACCACTCGCTTTTGCTTCGCCACCCTCCTGCGACTCGGAGCACTCTGATTCAGACATAAGCAATTCAGTGCAGACCGCGACTCTCCATTACCGTCGAAGGAGGAATAAGCCTGTGGTAAAAGCCATGATAACTGTCATTTTTTCTGAGGAGGATGAGGAGGACGGTAGCTGGAAGGCTGAAATAGAGGAAAAGACGCCTCCCTCCTCAGACAATTCAACCAAGTTAAAGGATTCGGCTGACATTTCTTACAGCCCCGAGTTACAGAGCAGGATAGATGAGGAGAGCACCCTTGGATACTCGGCGGAGCAGGCTGAAGCTTTACAGGAAATTGGCAGCCTCAAAGGAAAAGAGCCCATGGCTACTTCTGAGAGTCCACCGGAGGCTCTAATGGAGGTTCAAAGCAGCAAGCCTTCCTCCCCTTAGAGCAAGATAAAGAATGAGGAGACAGAGGACTCTTTCGACTACGCTCTGTACCTTAAACTGCCGCCTGGTATTGATCGTGTCGAAGACCTTCCGGATGGGATGGAGGTGACTTGGGAGCGTGACCCGGAACGTGCAGCAGAGGATCGAAAGCAGCGTGAACTGGAACATGAAGCTGAGGAGCGGAAGAAGCAGAACAAGTAATGGTAGAAGCGTCAAGGGTAAGCCTTGGTCTGAGGCACACGATGTTTTTCCTTTTTGGTTCAGTTTCATTAGGAGGCGGGCAGCAATTGACGCAATGCTGCATGGAACCACTGTTTTTTTGTAATGGGTCTTGTGGACCGGGTTAATTTCCTGTTTCTATGTCTGACTATGTCGCAGTAAAAAATATTTATGTTGATGATTTTGTAACCTCTAGCTTGTATAAGTAGAGGATCCAGGTTGATAGGGAAAGCTTTGTCAGAGAGTTGAACACACGCTCTCAGAGGTTCACACCTCTTGTAAATACTTTTTTGGTTTTTTAATATAAATAGTTTAGCCTTTGCCCAGCAAAAAAAATATTAGATTTTGTATTTATCATTTGTAGAGGTGAAAATGTACCTCAACCCTTTTTTAATAGCCCAAATGTTTTTAGAATTAGTAACTGTAAAGGATGGACATGATACTATATAGTATGGAATATTACACTTATAATGAATTACAAATATTCATGGTGAAGTTTAGTTTTTTTAATATTTATGCTTTTATACACACACATACACACCTTATTGTTGTCCCCAACCCATTATTCCCATAAAATTTTGGATTTATCCTCTGGCTACCTTAGGAAGGCACCCTCAATGTGCCACCCAAAACATTAGTCAAACACAGGTCCTTAAATGTTGCTCTATAAGAAGCATGATACAAAATAGGTATGTGTAATGGAAGATCCATTGATTGGGTCATTGTCTTCGCAAATAATAACAAAATCTTGGGTTGGGGTTTCTCCCCTTAGTACAAAAAAGTTTAGGAAATAGTTCAATGATGCACTTGTTATTATTTTATTTATACAATATTGAATTAAATAAGGTTCATTTCCCAAAGGAAATTTTAATGGAGATAGTTGACGCAATCATCTTGGAATTACTGATATTACCTATGAGTGATGGCATACCAATCCTCATTTTTCATTCATGTGAAGAAGAAAAAATATATCTTCTCTATATAATGTTCCCTCAAGTTCCTCACTGAAGTATAAGAGAGTCTAATTTTTTCATACCTTGTTTGACCAATGAGCTAGGTTATGAGGGTGAGCCTCCATAGAACACTAAAATCGAGTATGGGGTAGATATGAATATTGTTAGTGGCACAAAATATAAGAGTGGGATATCTTATATAGGTTTTGGATGGTCATATTTCCTTATCTAAAGTTGTGGGTTTGAGTCATGATCCACAACTTAAAGGTCACAGGGTCCTAGTACTTGAGTAATACTACACACCTACTAACTTGCTCTATAAAAAATCACTCTTTTATGTGATGTACTTCATGTTTGGAAACAAGTATTGGATTTGTTTGATCTCTACTATGTTTCATTGTGTCACTTAATCTAATCAAACTTGTAAAAGGAAATGTATTCCCTCTTCACATTGACCATGTATGTTCACACTTACATCATGTACACAAGGAATCCAATCTTAGAGAACATTTTGCAAATATGTAGGAGATATAGTTGGTATATGAGATATGATATGGAAGTCAAGAAAAAATATGTCATCCTATTTTAAAGTTGTATGTCTAACATAACTGTAACTAACTCACAAGTATTCAAGTGAGTAGATATAACCAACATATCTCATATATATTTGTAAAATGTATTAATACTACTACTATATTATCATGAAATACAATTCATGAGGCATAAGAAAAAAAATTCCATGCCTCACCAATAACTATATAAATACATTCAATTTGTTAAATACATTTTCCTTTTAATAAGGCCTTTAATAAATATAAGAAATTATTAGGCATAATTCTCCAAACAATGGAAGCCAAAGGCCACCTTAAAGGTTATATAAAGTAATGTAAAAAATAAAAATTAAAACATAAGCATATCTTTATGCGGAGTAAATTGTTGGTTAGGTATCCATATAACATTGAGTAGCCATAATTTTCAATTGAATTGAATGATTAATGTACCATATAGCTATATAAATTTAAGGAGGACTCTCACATAGGATTTTAAAGTCCTCTTATAAGATTTAATATCTAATAAAAGTAGTGAGTTAAATATGAAAGTAAAATGAAATGAAAAAATTCTTAAGTAAATTTATGTCATTCCAAGCAAAAAACTTAACAATTTCTGTGTGTGTTACAATTATATTTGTTGAAATTTGAACAATAATTACTTAAGTGATATTAGCCCCAAGGGTTAGCTCAATTGTTGAGTCCTCGTCAATTAAATCACCTTTGCTAATGAGAGGTCACAAGTTCAATTCTCTCAACACCCTCGGGGTCAAGTTCCATGGTTGAGCCAACAGGAAGTGATCCCTTCAAGTGGATCTTCCTGTTACAAATATTTTTTGGATGTAGTGATCACTGATCTCCGGAGTCCTTGAATGCCATAGAAAAAAAACACTCAAGTTATATCAAACCCAACAAATTATAATTCAAATAATGATAAGGGTAGAACCCCATTCATTTTGGTGTGAAACTAAATGAACAAGAAATTAAACATCAAAAAAATAGGGAATTTGTTCCTATTATAGGGAGCAACTTGACTAAGAAATAAGAAACCCAAGTCTACTTAGAAAGGATGGAATAATGGTAGAAAAAAAAGGAAGACATCCTTTCTTAGCAGGCGAGGAATCACTTTGAGAAGTGCATAAATATATGCAAAGGAGAGAAGAAAGCATTAGAAGAAGAGGAAGAGAAGAAGGATAAGATGAAGGCTTGAAGGCCTAGGCATGGTAGGATAAAACATGGGTTCCTATTTTTTTGCAGAAAAAATAACTATGATGTTAAGAGGTTATTTGATAGACATATAGTATAGACATATGACAATATTGTGGTTTCCATAAAAATGTAAATTTATAAAGCAACCCCCTTACCAACACTTCTACACAATAGTGAAAGTGAATGTGGTAGAAGAGAGTAAAAATTTATAACTTCTCAAGAAAGTGAATGCCATAGATGAGCACACCCAAGTCTTCAGTAAATCAGTGGTGATATAAATGTCGTAACTAAATACTATTAGGAAATGTAGCTTAGGAAAAAAATGCCAAGATTGCAACATGTCATGATTTCCTTTTACAATTGGTATTGGTTTTCGGATAAGGGTTCCCTTGTTAAACACTATGCCGTTATTTGATAGAAGAGAGTTTACCATCATTGGATCAAATCTTAAGTTTGATTTGGATTTGTCTTTTACAAATCATGCCATGTTTTTTAGAAGTGTGATGTATGACCTTGGGACATCTAGTTTGTCGCACTTGTGACAACATATTTTTTTTTAAAGATATACAATATTCCCCACTAATTTTAATTGTAACGTAGTGTTCAATGAACTTGTGACCACAGTTTGACGAACCTGGGATGTTCGCATCATCACATTTATGACAACATGATGATGTTTTTTAAAGAGAAAAAATATACCCTATTCACTGGAATTTTTTTAACTTGTGACCATAGTCCATCAATGTTGGGAGTTTTGTATTGTTTCACTTATGACTATAATTTTAATAAATTGGGATGTTTATTAATTGGGTTGTGGCAACAACAACTTCTTACATTTGATTCACCACAAGTTGATGATAAGTCTATGAAATGTCCATCACATCCACGATGAGCAATCAATTATTATGTCATTATACTAGTGATGGGATTTGGTTCACAAGTGAGAAAAACACTATGATGTCTAAACCCATTGAATGTATGACAACAATACGTGGTTACCAATAGTACGATGAAATTTTTTTTATGAATATTCCATTTTTTAGGTGTCGGAAGTTTGATGGTGTGTCATCAAAAGATTGTCTAAACAATATTGTAAAGTATACTTATTTTTAGAAATTGTTTTGGTGACAAGATATGATGTGTGTTTAGGTGGCTTAGAAAAGATCCCAACATGCTACTTCAACTTGTGATGATGAGACATTCTAGCATGAGGACGAGGGTACCATGGATATCGCTTGATATACTACATCATGGATTGCTCCACGACTTTGGAGGGAATGACAATTATTGCGATGGTTGTGAGAGTTGGTGCACATTGTTAATTGAGATGAGTTATTATTCATGTATGAGTTAAATACCATAGATTGATGTGAAGGTTATCCAACAAGTATTCAACCGAAGGGTGGATGGGGCCAATGCCTTACACAAGGATGATGGATGAGAAATATTTTCAAAGCATGAGTTATAGTTGGACATGAGAAAGATTGGCTAAGTGGTCATCATGACTTGAGGATCGAGGCCATTTTGAGGAGAGTTCTTGACACAAAAGGACACCACAGTTGAAATAGAAAATCATCGTGAAAATTGGTTGAATATTCTTCATCTGGATTTCACTATGATCCAAGATTAGGACTTATTTACCGAATGGGGTAAATTTCTCATGGGAGTGGAGACATATTTATGGAGATGGGAGCCAGATAGGGTGAGAGAATGATGGGATGATGATGCCTTGGGTTGAGGAGGGTATTGTCTTTGCATTATGATTCCAATGAGACCATAAAAGAGTTAATCAAGGTATTTCATCACAAAGTTCAAAAGTTTCCTAAAGGCACTTAACCAAGAAAGATTTAAAAAATTTGGGAGGCTCAATCAAATTCTAAAGATGAGACAAAACCTAGGGCACTATATATATATATAATATATATATATATATATATATATATATATATATATATATATATAATTATATATATTATATATATATATATATATATATATATATATATATATATATATATATATATATATATATATATATATATATATATATATATATATATATATATGAATATATATAATTTATTCAACCACAAATGCAATGGTAATTTTGATGAAGTTATGGAAAACTTAAAACATCTATTTAAAGAGTTTAAAAATCAAGTGATTGGAATAGAAAGAATAGAAAAGGGCCAATATCAACTTAAGGGAAATTTTGGATTTGACATTGATAGGGGCATATGAGAACTAAGACCCCCTAGTCCCTATAAATCCATGGTATTTGTAGTATGAATGTTTAAGTGTTAAAGTTACTTTCCCTTAATTTAGAAAATGGATTAAAGAAGGTATGTTTGAAGACACACATGTGCCAAATGCTGTAAAATTTGTTGATGAAGATGATTTCATTTGTATTTGGGAGGATATTATTTTATATATTATAAACAAGTTATGGGTGAGATAAAAGTGAAGAGTAGAGGAGATGACAAGGTATATGAGATGTTTCATTGTGGCAGGGTTTTTCTAAAGAATATAAGGGTGAGATAGAGGAGAACAACATTGGTGCTGACAAGGTACAAGAGATATTGTGTAAAAAACCCTGCCATAATGAAATCAAGGACATGGCATGGAGAACGTATACCTCAAAGACTATCATAAATATTTCCTAGGATTTACCCTATATAATAAGAAAACCAACCTATAGTGAGAGTAAGTGTTGTTTGGTGTGACATTGGGAAATGGAGAATTGTAAAAATAAAATAACATATAAGCCTTTGTATGGGTTGTGAAAGTCATCTATTGGGTTTAACCCAAGTAGTTTTGTCATCGATTATTATCCCCCCCACTTAATTCCTATTTCCATAAGTGGTGTGTTGAGTTGATAATTATGAGTATATTTTTGTGAAGTATTCGATTCTTTTTTAAGCTAGCCTTGTATGTTGAAGAATCTAGGATTTATCTTGGGTACCATCCCCAAAATGGGTTGGGAGGGGGGGTTTCCCCACCATATCTGACTTGAAAAAAACTCCAATGTGAAAAATGAAATGTAACATCCCAAAAACTGCAATGGAATTCAATAGATTAAGTTTTAATTATGTTGACTACATTGGGAAGATTATGGAGAGTTGGCTACATAAAAAATTTCCTCCTGAATAATGGTGGACATAGTTTTAACCCCTCCCATTGATGTCAAAGCTCAAATAGGGATTCAAGAGCCACTCTTAAACACCCTAGTGGCCCTTCTAGCATTAGGTAAGTACACATCACTAATTGTTTCGAAATATCTCAAAATTTTGTGGTTATTGCTTGGTTTAAGTCTTAAGTTACTTGACAATTTTGGTATCGTATATAGGATCAATATGTCCCTATTTTTTGGAATTTTAATGATAAGATTTTTTGTTTCAACATTTAATGTAAATGGCCTTTAGGTCTTCAAGGGTTTACTTCTAGAAAGTATGTAATTAATAAATGTAGAATATCTCAATATTATACTTTGTATTTATCATTTGTTGAGGTGAGAATGTCCCTCAACCATTTTTTAATAGCCCAAACATTTTCAAAATTAGTAACTATAAAGGATGGACATGATACTATATAGTATGGACTATTACACTTACAAGCAATTAAAAATATTTATTGTGAAGTTTAACCTTTTTAATATTTATCCTTTTATACATGCACATAAACACCTTATTTTTGTCCCCAACCGATTATCCCCATAAAAGTTTGGATTTGTCATTTTTCTATTTTAGGGAGGTACCCCTATACGCCAAATAAATCATTAGTGAAACTCAAGTCCTTAAATTTTTCTCTACAAGAAGCATGGTACAAAATATGTATGTGCAGTGGGAGATCCATTGACGGGGTCATTTTCTTGGTAAATAATAAGATAAGCTTAGGTTGGGGTTTCTCCCCTTAATACAAAAAAGTTTGGGAAATATGTCAATGATGAACTTGTTATTATTTGATTTATACAATATTGAATTAAATAAGGTTCATTTCCCAAAGGACATTTTAATGGAGATGCTTGATTCCATAATCTTGCTATTATTTATATTATTGATGAGTGATGGCTTACCAATCCTCATTTTTCATGCATGTGGAGAAGAAATTATATTATAGTGTTTACTCAAGTTCCTCACTAAAGTACAAGAGAGTCTCATTTTTTCATACGTTGTTTTACCAATGAGCTATGTTATGAGGATGACCTCCATAGAACACTACAATCAACTACGGGGTAGAGATGAATATGGTTAGTGGCAACAAATAGAAGAGTGAAGTATATTATATAGTTTTTGGATGGTCATATTTCCTTATCTAATGTTGTAGTTTTGAGTCCTAATCCACAAATTAAAGTTCGTGGGCCCTAGTACTTAAGTAATACTACACGCTTGCTAACTTGCTTTACAACAAATCAATCTTTTATGTCATTTCCTTCAAGTTTGGAAACAAGTATTGGATTTGTTTTATCTCGACTATCTTTCATTGTATCACTTAATGTAATCAAACTTGTAAGAAAAAATGTACTTCCTCTTCACATTGATCATGGATGTTCACACTTACATCATGTACACAAGGAATCCAATCTCAAAGAACATTTTGCAAATATGTATGAGATATAGTTGGTATATGAGATATTAGATGAATTTCAAGATAGAATATGTCATCCTATTTTAAAGTTGTATGTCCAGCATAACTGTAATTGACTCATAAGTATTCAAGTGTGTAGATATAACCAACACATATTACACATATTTGCAAAATGTATTAATACTACCAGTATATTATCATGAAATAAAAATCATGAGGCATAATAAAAAAATTGACACCTCACTAATAACTCTATAAAGACACTCAAATTGTTCAATCCATTGTCCATGTAATAAGGTCTCCAATAAATATAAGAAATTTTTATGCATAATTCTCCAAATAATGGAAGTCAAATTTCATCTTAAAGGTTACAGAAAATAATATAAAAATTAAAAATTAAAACAGAAGCATAATATTATGTTGAGTACATTATTTTTTAGATATTCACATAATATTGAGTAGCCATAATTGGAAATTGAATTGAATGATTAATGTGCCATATAGCTATATAAATTTGAGGAGATGAACTCAGACATAGGAGTTTAAAGTCATCTTGAAAGATTGAATATCTAATAAAAGTAGTAAGTTAAATATGAAACTAAAATGAAAAGAAAAAACTCTTAAGTAAATTTATGTCATTCCAAAAAAAAGACATCACCTTTTTTATGTATGTTATAATTATAATTGTTTAAATTAAAAAAAAAAAAAGTACTTAATTCATATTAGCCCCAAGAGTTAGCTCAATTGGTTGAGTCCTCGTCATTAAAGCACCATTGCTATTGAGAGGTCAAAAGTTCAATTATTTGAACACCCTCGGGGTCAAGCTCCATGGTTGAGCCGATAGGAAGTGATCCCTTCAGGTGGATCTTCCTATTACAAATATTCTATTGATGTAGTGGTAATCAATCTCCAGAGATCATGAATGACATAGGAAAAAACATTTAAGTTACATCAAATGCAACAAATTATAATTCAAATAATATCAAGGGTGGAACCGCATTGATTTTGGTGTGAAACTAAATCAAAACAACTTAATAGTTAATCGTTTTAGATAAAATAACTACAAGCTATTAAATATCAAACAAAGAAGGAATTTGTTCATATTAGAGGAAGCAAATTGACTAACAAACAGGAAACCCATGTCTACTAAAAAAGGAAGCAAGAATGACATAAACAATTAAAGGAAGACATCCTTTCTTAGGAATGAGGAATCACTTTGAGAAGTGCATAAATATATGCAGAGGAGAGAATAAATCGTTGGAAGAAGAGGACAAGAAGAAGGATAAGATGAAGGCTTCAAAGCTTAGGCATGTTAAGGCAAAAGGGGAAATTCTGCTTTTTGGCAGCAAAAATAGCTATGAGGTTAAGAGGTTATTTGATAGACATATAATATATCCATAGAATAATACTTCTCTTTTTCATAAAAAAAAGTAAATTTTTAGCAAATCCCTTATCAAAACTTCTACACAATAGTGAAAGTAAATGTGGCAAAGAAAGAGAGTAAAAATTTATAACTCCATAAGAAAGTGAAGGCCATAGATTAGCACATCCAAGTATTCACTAAATCAGTGGTGATATAAATGTCATAAATGAATATTTCTAAGAAATGTAGCTCAGGAAAAAAATGCCCAAATTGCGACATGCCATGATTTCCTTTTAAAACTAGTATTTGTTTTCCAATAGGATGCCTTTTTCCTGAGGATGAACCACATTGGTTGGTTCGAAATGTGTCGACATGATTTTATTTTGTGTGATTTTTACTGAAAATGCTGTTACAATTAATATGGATCACAAAAGTCTAAATTATACAAGGATGCCTTTGTTAAACGGTATGCCATTATTTCATAGAAAATAGATTACCATCGTTGGTTAAAATCTTAAGTTTCATTTGGATTTTATTTTTACAAATCATGCCATGTTTGTTAGAAGAGTGATGCATGGCTTATAGAGCTTGTAAACTCACTCCCATGAACTTGGGACGTCTAGTTTGTCACACTTGTGAGAACATGATGTTTTTTAAAGATATAAAATATGCCCTGACCATTTTAATATGAACGTAACATTCAATGAAATCGTGACCAAAGTTTGACGAACCTGGGATGTTTGGATCGTCTCATTAATGACAACATCATGATTTTTTTTAAAGAGAAAAACTATACCGTATTCAATTAAATTACAATGTAGCATTTGTTGAACTTGTGACAATAATCCATCGAACTTGGGACCACAGTCCATCAAACTTGGGACTTTTCTATCATTGCACTTGTGAACACAATTTCAATAACTTGGGATGTTTAGTCATTGGGGTTGTGACAACAACAACTGCATATGTCTTATTCATCCCAAGTTTAATGATAAATCTATGAAATGTCCATCACATGTGTGATGAACAATCAATGATTTTTCCATTAGACTAGTGATGGGATTTCGGTCACAAGTGAGACAATCACTACGATTTCTAAATGTGTTGAATGTATGATGACAATATGTAGCTACCCATAGTACGACGAAATTATTTCAATGAATATTCCATTTCTTAGGTGTTGGAATTGAGATGGTGTGTCATTAAATGATTGTCTAAATAATATTGGAAAGTATACTTATTTTTAGCAATAAGGGGGGTGGAAGTAGATTTGATTATTTGGAAGAAGGTATTGGCAATATCAATTTCATCCCCTAGTTCATTAGGTTGGAATGCATGTAAGAATATCCCCTCCATGGCATGGGTATTAGATATGAAATCATCCATACCAACCTCTATGCCATTGCCTTAATCCTTAACATGTGAAGAACTTATGTTATTATAGATGTTTTGAATTGGTGACTCTGGATGTAGTGGGAATTAAATAAGTTGTTGATTCAACCATGATTGGTATGTTTCCTCTATGTATTTTCTAATTTAGTAACATTTTCCTAGTTTGAAATCGTATTGGGGTGTAATAGTACATGGAATTTAAGTTGTTGGTCATTAGAATCATAATTGTTAAAATATTGAAAATTACATCAATAATAATAGTAACCCTATAATGAGGACTTATACCTATTTACGAACCCTACACTTCTCCTATGAATTCATGGATGACAATAAATACATAATATGTTTTTCTTGTTAAAGTTTCTATAAACATAACCATTCATGCAGATACTATACATGAAAATGTTATGATTGTATTTAACAATATTCAAGTAATTAGGATGACTATAAAGAGGCCCACAAAATGGCATACATGTTCCTTTATAGTTATCTTGAAATAGATATATGTGAAAGGGCGAACAACCCAAAATTTGCAACATCTATTTTAGACTTGGAAATCATATGAATATTACCATAAAATGAGTTTTAGTTTGAATATCAGGCATTGGCGTACAAGATGGTAAAGCACCATATAAATCACGATTGTAATGGGCTTCGTATTTATTTATATATGGATAGGAAGGGGGGAGTCATTGCTATCTTCTAACAATTGAAGTGACTTTCGTGTGTACCTAGATTTTTTTGGCTCTCATCTCATACAAGCTTTTAAATTGTAATGCCCATATTAATAAATCAATAAATAATAACAATAATAATAATAAAATAATAAACAATAAAAAATGAGAGTATTAATATATAAATAAATAAATAAATGATAGTATTAATAATAATAATAGTAAATAATTAAAATAGTAAATAAAAAAGTGAAATTTGAATAAGTAAATAAAATAAACTATAAAATAGTAAGAATATGTAAGAAATAGTATACATGAATAAATTAAGAAAATAATAAATTTAAAAAAAAAACTTTACTGAAGAAAAACTTAAGACAGAGGAAAATAGAAGTTGTCATGATGACACATGAATCCCCTTCCAATCCCCTTTCTATTTAATGGAGGAAAGGGAGATGATATTCATTCATCCTTTCTAGAGGATAATGTTTGGAGGAAAAATATTCATTGGCTATAGTAGTTGATTGAGGGCTCTAAGGTGGCCAACTGTATAAATATTATGTGCAACTAACTCTACAATTGGATGGAGAGTCATCTTCAAAACATTGTTGCGGCCAACGAGATCCAAGAAGCACAAAAAATTTAAAATATGTAGTAAGAGATATCTTCACTTTACATATTAGTCTTCTCATGTTTTTGTAAATTATATGCTAATAAATTGAATATTTTTGTTTTAATTATTAATACATGGATTGATGTAAATAGTTTGTATGTTTTGATTTCCAATCATTACATATGGTATCAAAGCTAGATTCAAACACTTAAACCTATAGAGCCTTCACATTAACTGTTGTATTATTTGTTTTATTTTAATAAGATTATTTTCCTTGATAAATTAATTTGATTAATTGGTATGGTAAAAGAAAACATTATAAAATGGATTATGAAAATTGTAAAAGAAGAAGAAGATTTAGTATTAATGATTTAACTAAAATCACATAAATAAATTTTATAGTCTACATTAGTTTCCCTCATCACAAATAAAACTCATAGCGAGTTGCATGAATTTTAATTTTACATCACTATAAACAACATATATTGATTTTTACAGTAATGGTCAATGTGAAATCCTAGATCAAATCATTTTAATTTTAAGTCTTAAAACTAAAACAAATTAAATTGACTTGGAATAATTTTCCTCTTGTGTGGATCGTCCTAGAAGGGAAAAAAAATTGGAATATCAAAATCACTTGTCAATCACCAAGTTTATATTAATTTTTTATATTTCAAAAGAAGGGAAATAAATTTAATAACTAGCCAATATTTTTTTAACTTTATGAAAGTTTGATGTTTTGTAGAAGCTTTAAGCTATGACAAAATAAATAATATTACAATTAAAATAAAGAATATATTGTTAATGTTTTTTGTAATTGTTCTCCTAAGACCAAGATTAGTAGGCTACTAGTGTTTCAGATGAAGATGTTATCATGATCAGGGTAAAATGGAACTATAATATATCCAACTAAAATGAAAACTATAATGTATCTATGATTTAATATGAATAGAAAGATATAAGATATTTTTTTTTCTTCTAGAAAAGGAATGTAGAGAAGCACTGAGAATGAATTTTTAGAACATATAATTCAAAATAGACAAATTGATAGAGCGATAAAAAATATGCTTTCTTAGTAAATTGAGTAACCTTAGGTAAACATACATAGTGCAGGACTCTTTTTATTTCAATTGCAATGGGCCATGAACCATCTTGTGAAGCATGTAGCATAATTGGATTAATAAAATAATGATCAATGAAAAAGGAGGATTTAAGTTTTCTTTGCCTTGCAATGGATATACCTTTGCTTTTTACTCCATTTTCTCTCTTGTTTGGACTATGGCTTTTAGCTCAAGTTGTGGCACATGGTGGGAGGCATTAATCTATTAAAAAGCTAGTCACAGGTGAAAAATATTCATCTCTAGTTCATTCAAGTTTCATAGGAAATCAAGTCTAACCATTATAAGATGTATTACTCTGTGTCTTTAGTATTTATAAGTGTCATGTGTTTATTATTGTTAAAGTAATAAATAATAATAAGATTTAGATTTTATATATGGCAATTAAATTTATGTCATTAAATAAATGAGAATATTGAATATTTAAAATAAATTGTAGATTATTGGTTAAATTACAAATAATTTTAGAGATATTTTAGTTATTTAAAAAAAATATGATTTTGTAAAAAGTAAATTAAATTTCTATTATTTATTTTAAGTGACAAAGAATTTGATATAGTATGATAAAGTTAAGATTATTTCCAAAAGTATTTATTTAGTAGTAAATTTTGGAAATGTGTTAATGGAAATTTTAAATATTAGTGTAATTGTAATGAATGCTAAAATAGTTAGAAGGAATGGATGTAATCTAATCTGAACTATAATAGGTAATTTTGTAATTATTCTTGTTCATGAAGTTAAGATTATGGTGTTAATCTTAAAATTACAAATAATATATTAATATGTATATTGGAAGTTAAATTTGGTATAGAGGTATATATTTTAAAAGCATTATAGTTATCTAATAAATTTAAAGAGTATGATTTACATTAAAGTGGTTTTATATAATTCAGTATGTAAGAGAGATAAAAAAATGATTTTTATAAGTTGAAAATTAGGTGGGAATGTCATTTGGTGAGATATATTCAATTTGGATTTTACTCTTATTTGTGAATTTTTAAGCATAATAATGTTTTGAATTTAGTTATGGATAGGATGATGTGGTACTTCATAACAATGAGTAACTTTTCATAATTTTGGAAACTAGGGTTGATTGATGGAGAATTTCTTATTAGCAAATTTATATGTTACTATGGCTTAATTTATGTTTCATATACTGGAAAAGTAAGAGAGTAGATGAGGGAACTTATTTTGAGTATGGAATAGCCTCTTGTTTGTCATGAAATTGGAAATAAATAAGAAAATGCATATTGGAATTTGGACTTAAGCAATGTATTTCAATGTTTCACAGATTTAGATGTATTTAGTGCTGCTAAGATTTTTATTCCTTCGCATTATTATGAAGTGAATGATAAATACTCTAAAAAAATACGGTTGAAATGTTTATATGAAATATTTAGTGTTGGGGAATCACATATTGTGCATACTGCTAGATGTGTTGGTGAAATGGATGAATTTATTCATACTATTTTTAAATCATACCCAAAAAATCATATGTATGGAGCATGGGATCTATGTGGAGGTGAACCTGAATGGTTTGAAGGATTTCTATATTTGATTCAATTATGGAAAGCTATTATCGTTATCTGAGCAAGCACAACAGTGTGTGAAAGAGGATTTTGAAATTTAAATAGGATAAAAATTGATGGTAGATCAAGACTTTCATTAAGCACTAGAGATGTTAACATTTTTGTCTCTTAGTTCTCCTGATCCTCTAAATGAGGTAGATTAGAATGCTATTTAGGATGTATGGAAATAAATGAAAAATAAAAATCCTTTTCCATTGCACAAATAGATTTATATTTTCAATGATGTAAGTCCAAATACTTATGAATATCATCGAATGAATAGAAGAAACATATGCTTAGATTTTTTTTAATTGAGTTTGAGAAAAATGTTTGCTTATTTTCTAAGTTCTATTGAGATTTCATAGTTTTTTTAACGTAGTTACTATTTAAATTTTTAAGATTTTAAAAATTTAATATACTATTTCATTTTGACATTCTTTTGACTATCCCTTGAAATTTAAATTCTCCATCCCTCGCATCAGTTTCTGTCAGTTTTTGTAATATATTGCTAATGTTTTTTGTAATTGTTCTCCTCAGACCAAGATTAGTAGGCTACTAGTGTTTCAGATGAAGATGATATCATGATCACAGTAAAATGGAATTGTAATGTATCCAAGTAAAACAAAAACTATAATCTATCTATGACTTAATACGAATAGCAAGATATAAGATCTTTTTCTTCTTAAAAAGGAATGTAGAGAACCACTAAGAATGAATTTTTGGGACATATAATTCAAAATATACAAATTGATAGAGCGATCGAAAATATGTTTTCTTAGCAAATTGAGTAACCTTAGGCAAATATACATATTACAACACTTTCTTTTTATTTCAATTGAATTGGGCCATGAACCGTGATGTAAAGCATGTAGCATAATTGTATTAATAAACCTATAAGCAATGAAAAAGGAGGATTTACTTTTTCCTTGCCTTGAAATGGATATACCTTTGTTTTTTCCTAAATTTTCTCTCTTGTTTGGAGTGTATATTTTAGCTCACTTTGTGGCACATGGTGGGAGGCATTAATCTAATAAAAATTTAGCCAAACACAATAAATCTTCATGTCTATTTCTTTCAAGTTTCATAGGAAATCAAGTCTCTCATTATAAGATGTATTAGTCTATGTATTTACTATTTATAAGTGTCATGTGTTTACTATTGTTAAAGTAAGAGATAATAATAATATTTTGGATTTTATATATGGTAATAAATATTATGTTATTAAATAAACGAGAATATTGAATGTTTAAAATAAAGTGTAGATTATTCGTTAAATTACATAAAATTGTAGAGAGATTTTAAGTTATTAAAAAAAATTATTATGACATATTTTTATGTAAAAAGAAGTAAAATAATTTACTTAATTTTATTTTAACTAAACAAAAGAATTCAATAGATTATTCAGTTCAGTATTTATTTTAATTAGTATAATTTCAAATGGTTTATGAAAAGTTTTAAATATTGGCATTATGATGACTAAATAGTTTAAAAAGGAATGATGTAATCTAATTCTGAATTTAATACGATTAATTTTGTCATGAATCTTGTTCATGAAATATATTATTGTATTAATATTAAAATTATAAAATAAGATATTAATATGTATATTGAAAGTTAAACTGGATATAGAGGTATATATTTTAAAATTATTATAGTTATCTAATAAATTTAAAGAGTAGGATTTACATTAAAGTGGTTTTATATAATTGAGTATGTAAGAGAGCTAAAAAAATGATTTTTATAAGTTGAAAATTAGTCCGGAACGTCATTTGTGAGATATATTCAATTTGGATTTTACTATGATTTGTGATTTTTTAGGCATAATAATGTTTTGAATCTAGTTATGGATAGGATGATGTCGTAGTTCATAATAGTTAGTAACTTTTCACAAATTTGGAAACTAGGGTTGATTGAAGGATAATTTCTTATTAAAAAATGTATATGTTACTATGGTTTAATTTATGTTTCATATACTGGAAAAGAGAGAGAATAGATGAGGGATATCCTTTTGAGTATGGAATAGCCTCTTGTTCATCATGAAATTGAAAATAAACAAGAAAATGTGTATTAGAAGTAGCACTTAAGCGGTGTATTTCAATGTTATTTTATTTTATTTTGTATTTATTACTAGAAATTTTCAATGTAAGAATAATGATGTTCAATTCTTATGATTCCATGTGGATTATTTTCTAT
>APFE030612260.1:48143-60157 GCA_000404065.3 Pinus taeda | reverse complement strand
TGACCTTGCTTCTTGGAACTGCGCAGTGAATTGTCACTGTCCCCCAGGGCAGTTATACTGCACAATTCCAAAGCTCAGCACCCTTCCTTCACTCCCAGAATTGTGCAACAGTTCTTCCTAGTCTGACTTGAACTGCACACTTCGCACTTTCAGTCCTCAAGCTTCTCATCTTACCTACTAGAAGCCCATAATGAGCAGAGAAAATAACCTCTCTTGGCCTCCAGAACTGTGCAAAAGTTACCCCCAACTTTCCTTCCTCAACTTGAGCTACCTGGCCTCAATAACTGCACAGATCTATACTCTAGGTCTCTTTGTTGCCCAATTCCCCTTGCCCTTGACAACTGTGCAAATCTGCCTCCTAGGGGCCCATCCCGCATCAGCCACTGACTCCCTGAACTACACAATCCTGACTCCCAGTGGCCACTGTGCAATTTTTCTCTTTAGTTAGGAATGTGCTCAAAAGTTCCTCAGTTAAGCCTGAATTACGCTCTACACAATCTTAGTGATCATCCTCTCTCCCTGTCACCTAGAACTGTGCAATGCGTAGTTATTGGGCCCTACCTCTTAACCTATCACATGTCCCAGGCTCAGTTCATGAATAATAATGAATCATATTAGACTGGGCATTTTTCAGATTGATGTCGTCCCGTCATGAGTGAATGACAGGAATAGGTACACTATCAAATCAAGGCTAGATGATGAAGAAGGAGAAGAAGGAGGAAGCATGCTTGAAGAATCGCTTGTTGCTCGACAGACAAATGAACCTATCAAGAGTAAGAAAAAGGAACACATGTATGCAACCACCTCTCAAGACCAAAGATCATTGAAGACCCCACATCAGTAAGCTATGCGGAGGAGGAGAGAAAGCATATCCAAGAACACATCTATCACTCAGCAGGAACAACATCTTGACATTGCCACATCATCAAGCCAGTCCATGTCAGCAGTGTCATGTCAAGTCATGTCATGATTTTTCATATGCCACATCACTATTGCGGGCCATGTATATTGTAAATCAATGTATTGTAAAGTGGAAGTCTAATGGACACACATGAATATGAATAATCATGTCAATAGAAAAGTCATCGGAAGTTGAAGAGTCATGAGGGTAGTCAAAGAGTCACAAGGGGTAAGCATCACCCCTTGGTTATATGTACCCCTTCATTGTATGAGCACAAGACTTTTCACCTTGGATCCTCCCACAAAGCATTAGAGAGTTCAGTTAGTTCTTTGAGGAGCAAGGAGTGGCTCCAATGTCCCACTACTCGAGCTAATGATGTACAATGCAAATATGTGTCTTAGAACTTTTCTTAATTGTAGAGGCCTTTTTAGGCCAGCACGTTTCGATGCTATAGATATTTGTAAGACTATTTTGTGAACGATTGTATTTCATGTTTTCTTTCTCATGTACTAAGATAGTTGAACTATTTCAGTTGTCTTAGTGCTTATCTTGTTCAAAATGTGTTATAATGGTTGTCATTATTGTCTCATCCTTGTGGACTATTCCGTGGGATACTAGACAAACCTTTCCTTGCTCGTCATATAGAATGACCGTCACATCTGATGTGGACTACTCCACTTGATGGTAGACCGATCTTCCCTTGTTCATTGGTTGTAACAACTGCCAAATCTACTGTGGACTATTCCACTGAATGTTGGACATGTCTTTTTGGTTCATGTGCGTCTCTTCCTAGGTGGTACTAGTACCTCTAACTTAGAGGCTCACTTTTCTCCCCCCTTTTGCAATAAGAGAACCTAGACACAATTTTGTTGCATACTCACCTTGTTTTTCAAAGATAGCATTACATCACTCCCTTGTGCTGACAACTAGAGTCGAGGAAAATCTTTAAGTATTTGGTAACCGGGCCATTATACCAGATGGGACTCCTACACCAAATGGTGTGAAGTCTGATTGGGACTTCATATCGGGGAGATCCCTTGAATGTTGGTGGGTCCAACATCGTCAAAATTTCTGGTGCTAGAAGGAGGGCCACCAGTATTATATGGATGATTTTCCCACCGACCCCACACATCCATATTTAGGTCGCAGAAGTAATGTTCACTCCCTCTCCCCTACTCACAAATCTGAAGTTGGTAACTTTTCACGACCCAGGCCTAAACGTTAAATCTCGTACAATCAACTTTGGGTTGTCCACCCCATCACCCGTCAATTTGGAAAAGTTGGGACTGATTCCGAGAGTAATCGCTCTTCCATATTCTCAAAATAAGAAAAATACCACCCCCACAGGATTAGTGGTCTCCTCTGTTGAAGAAGCAATCCTTGCCACTCCTGAAAAACTAGCAGAGGCTATGGAAAGGGAAGAGGAGCCTCCACTCTTTCATAGTGGGGAAGGAGGTAACCCCTTACTCTTAGGTTCAAATTCTGGTGGGGGAGGCAGAGAGGAAGGAAACGAAGGAGAAGAAGAGGAAGAGAAACCAACAAATTCAGAGGAGGAAGAGGAGGACAACAAAGGAGACAACATGGCAGACCAAAATCTAGATTGGATGACTCAGAGGCCACTAGCACTTTCGGGTGTCCTATATAAGATGCCAAGACATGCGGAGAAGCTCTTGACAAAATATGACCCTGACAAGACATTGAAGCCTGAAGATCACTTAGAAACATTTTACCTACATCTGCAAATGCTTGAGGTACATTATTGTGACATTGAATGTATATTTTTTCCATGTACCTTGGATGGTAGAGCATTTGTATGGTACCACAACCTTCCTCCAAACTCCATCCAAAATTGGAAGGCATTAAAAAGGATATTTCTTGAGAAATTTGCTGAAGATAAGACCCCTGTCATGTTATTTAAGGAGTTGGGTAGTGTTAAGTGGAGTAGAAAGAAAATTTTAAATATTTCAATGAGAGGTTCAACCACATCTTGAACAAGTTTTTAGAGGACACAAAACCTCATGACTCCATCACCATCGACTACTACACTTCTTCCCTGCCAACCAATATTTCGTAGTTTGTTAACCGAATTGTGAAACCAAAATTAACATAAAAATATGAAGAGGTTATTGCCATAGAGAAGGACTTGCATGTTATTGGAGTCATCACAGACAATGAACCCACCAAGGACTCTAAGGACACAAGTAGGAGGTCTCAGGCCTCTGTAAGCAAAGCTAAGGAAAAAGAACTGAATGATCTGGAAAACCTTACTCGTCTTGTCAAGTCCCTGAACACCGAAATGGCCGAACTCAAACAGAGGTCAAGCGAGACTATTATGAGCAGTAATTCCTCCACGTACTTCCTCAAAAGAAATGTAGCTTTGGACAGTAGCAACAATCATCCCACAAAATCTGCGCAGAGTTCCAATATGATTCTGAACATTGAGAAAATTGGCATGGATTCCTACTACAGGTTCCACAATGAGCATCATTTGGAGAAGATGTGCCCACAATGGAACCAAGGCATGAGAAGTGTGGTTGCACAATTTATTGACTTAGTGATGGTTGAGGAACAAGCTGAGCCCAATGAAGAATAAGAAGAATCTGCTGCAACTGATGAAGCTCCAAGCATTGGGCATGCAAGAAACATGTATCAGTGTGTTCTTGTAGCCCAGAAAAGTATTTCCAATAAAGAACCTATGAGTGATGGTCCGGCCCAGAAGCAGAGTAACTGATACAACTTGAGAATTCAAGGGTCGACCACTGAGATTGGGGTGCCAAAACATAAATTCAAAGAAAATTTGTTAAGAAAATTGAGTCCTCTGGCTAACTCAATGCAGAATACTTAGAGAAAGTTCGAGAAAATAGTTCCAACAAAAAGTGATTCCATCAGTAATAAAGACAGAACCATTCCACTGGAAACCATAAACCCAGTTCCGTCCTAAGACACCTTGGTTAGTCCTCCCACAATAGATTACAACATTGTAGAAGATATGAAGAAGGTTCATGCGGACATCTCCCTATTCGAACTCACAAAAATCACGAGCCAACGAGACATCCTTTTACTAGCACTTGGGAAAAAATCTTTTGGTAATGCTACCTTTTCAAACAAGGGATCTAGTAAGTCTCCTGATGCTCTTGCATATGTGCTTAACGCACTCCTCCGGGAGGCAAACACACTATGCCCACCATTCTTGTTAACATTTGAATATTTAACTTCAATGTACACAATTTTCTTGGTTGATTATGGTGCATTGGTTAATGTAATGCCACTCTCTGTGGCCAAGAAGATCAATGCTCAATGGAACAAGACAAATGCACAGATCATTCAACTGGACAAAACTTGTTTCCAATAATTGGTGAACTTAGGGATGTGATCATCCAGTTATCAATTGATGGACGAGTTCATCAATGCACCAACATTGTAGTTGTGGACATTCTGGAAGCATATGGGGTATTACTGAGTAGAGATTGGTCAAGCAAGCTGCAAGGATACTTTGCCACTGACTCGTCACACTTATGGCTTTCATACATAGGCAGGAACAATTAGATTCGGGTAGAGTTAGAGAGATACATGAAGCACACCATGACTCCCTTGAATGGGCATAACGAACCATTGACTTTCGCAGAAATTATTTTCGACAATTTTTTTCTAGAAACACAATTGGGGTGTTATCTTGCAGATCCATCCCTAGTTCCACCAAACACACAGTTAGACCTCCTTCCATGTCCAACTGGAGAAAATGAACTTTGTACAACTAGTAGTAGTAGTAGTACTACTACTACTACTACTACTAGTGCGGTAAGCTGTCCTTGTGCAGATGATATGTGGACAAATATACTTTGATGGATCCAAGGCACAAGAGGGATCTAGAGCTAGTTGTGTTTTAATAGACCCGCTACAGAGAAAACACTTAATCTCTAGTCGCTTGAAATTTGAGTGCACGAACAACACTGCGGAGTATGAAGCACTCGCCTTAGGCTTACAAAAGGCCATTGACCTCAATGTTTCTATCCTGAAAGTAGTAGGAAACTCTGAAATCATGGTGCATCAGGTATGTAACACTATACATTGTGTGTCACCTCAGCTTAAGATTTATCAACAAGAGGTATGGTGAATCATCTCTCGCTTCCAACTTTTCAACATGATTTTGGTACCAAGAATACATAACGCAACTACAGATGCCTTGTCAAACACAACTGCTCAGATGTTATCATTAAGGGATGACTCTACTATTGAAATTTTGTATAAATCTTCTGTCCTAGATAAAATAACTAACTTACGCATTTTTTTATGACAAACAACATATACTGTACTTTATGGCCAACGTTGACATATTTAAAGACACAACAATTCATGAGGACGAGAATGAGCAGACATTGCAAGATACAACTAGAAAAAGCAAAGGCAACCTCATCTCTAAGGGTGTGGTATCACTGGAAAAGTTGTATGATCTACAGAACCGTTTTCGGGGACTTGTGAATGCCAAGACCCACAGTTCTACTTTGTCGCATGAGCAGATCAATTTAGGAAGGGAGAAAGATCTGAAGTATGTTAATCTTGGTACTTGTTGCACACTACAAGAGAAACAAGAATTTAACCTCCTATTCAAGCAGTACTGAGATGTCTTCACATGGACATACGATGATCTCAATACATATGACACACAAATAATTAAAAATGTGATACCAATCAGGAAGGGGCCAAGCCTTTTTAACAGAAACTAAGAAAAGTTCATCCAATTCTTGAGCCCCTCATACAGAAGGAATTGAGAAAACTGTTGGATGATCTGATCATTTACAACGTGTGACGTTCAACATGGGTATCCAACTTAGTCCCTGTGAGAAAGAAGTCTGGGGAGATCTGCCTGTGCGCAGATTTCCACAATCTCAACCATGCCTCGAACAAGGATAATTACCTGGTGTCATCCATGGAGAAGATATTGCAAACAGTATATGGGGCCCAAATGTTTCCTTTGCTAGATGGATTCTCGGGTTACAACCAGGTTTTGGTAGCAGACCCTGACATATTAAAAACTACATTCCATACGAAGTGGGGCACGTTTGCATTTTGACAAATGTCGTTTGGGCTAGTCAATGCTGGTGCAACGTTCCAACGTATAATGGACATCGCCTTGAACGGGATTATTGGATAGAGCATTGTGGCCTCCCTCGATGACGTGACAGTTTTTTCCAAACAACGGTCAGACCACATACGCCACCTAAAGAAACGTTTTGAGCGATGCCGAAAATACGGGATATCCTTGAACCCCAAAAAGAGTATCTTCGCAGCGTGTGAGGGTAACCTTCCTGGACATATTATTTCTAAAAGTGGGATCAAGGTAGATCTAGATAGGGTTTAGACCTTCACGCAGATTCCCCACCCAGTGAATAAGAAAGCTATGCAATCTTTCTTGGGGAAGATCAACTTCCTAAAAAAGTTCATCTCAAACTATGCTCAAATCGTTAAACCAATACTGGAGATGATAAAAAAAGACAGTCTATAAATGGTATAAAAGGGAAAAGTACATGTTCACTCATATTAAGCAAGCTGTAACTGAAGTACCCACGTTGTACATCCCAGAATTCAACAAAGACTTCTTTCTTTACACTTTCGCTTTCAACACCTCTTTTGTAGTTGTGCTCATTCAGAAGGATGAGTTGAACAATGAACGACCTATATCCTTCATGAGTGCAAGCCTGCAAGGACTAGAGCTCAATTACACTGTCATGGACAAAAAATCTTATGCACTATACAAGGCGGTAAAGCACTTTAGACCCTATATATTGAAAAACGATTGTATTATCCTTTTTCCACACCCAACAATAAGATCACTATTTTTTCAGCAAGATTTGGGTGAAATAAGGGCGAACTGGATGACCAAATTACATGAATATGATCTTGACATCAAACTAGTTCACACCATCAAGGGTCATGGTCTTTGCAAGTTAGTAGCAAAAACAATCAATGCAAAAGAGGAAGAAGAAGATATCGTAGGATGGGAGCAAGAGATCGAAATTTACAACGTTGAGCGAGCCTCCCCCACTTTAGAAAGAAACTCTTGGTACGTAGATGTCTGCCAATACCTTGAGAATGGAACTGTTCTCTCTCACTTATCTATGTGGCAGAAGAGGGAACTCCGACTCAAAACAACGTCATATCAGTTGGTGCATAGGGTGTTGTTCAGGAAGCGCAACAACGGGACATTGCTTAGGTGACTAGAGGCACACGATTCAGACAAGGTGTTACGTGATCTCCACGATGGACCAACCGGGGGCACTTCGCAGGAAAAACAATAGCGCACAACGTGATGCGGGCTGGTTTCTACTAGCCTACATTATTCAAGGATTCTCATGCCTATGCCCGCAAGTCTTTCGTCTGTCAAAGGCGTGCTGGCAGAAATCATAGGTCAGTGGAACTGCTGTATCCCATTGCAGTGGAAGAACCATTTCAACAATGGGGTTTGGATATCATTGGGGAAATATTCCCTCACTCATCGAAGTAACATCACTATATCCTAACTACTACATGTTATTTTACGCAGTGGATGAAGGCAGTCCCGCTAAAACAAGTGAACAAACAGGAAGTCATTAGCTTTCTGCAGCAAAATATTATCTCTAGGTTGGCATTCCTACATCACTTATTTTTGACAATGCAACACACTTTTCCTCATTAAAGCTTTATGATTTTTTATTGTTAAATGGTATTATCTTGAAACATTCTGCTAATTATTATCCGCAATGAAATGGTCTTGTTAAATTCACGAACAAGAATCTCATCCGTATCATCAAAAGGACCATATTCTCTGAACAAATAAATTGGCACTCCGCTTTGGTGAATTCCTTATGGGATGATCAAATCACACCTGAACCTTCTCTGAACAACTCCCCTTACTTCTTGGTGTACGGAAAAGAAGCCATCCTCCCACCGAACATCTACTTTCCTACTCTCCAAATGTCCTAAGAATCCCTAGGTAAGCCATGTCTTTTAGTTCAACGTAGGAAGGACACATTGCACAAGCTACAGGAAGAAAGGTTGAAAGCAAAAGAAAAAATTTCACATCACTAGAGTAGTATCAAGAGATTGTTTGATAGAAAGTATGTAGGGAAGAATAGCCTTAGTGTGGATGACTTAGTATTGAAGTGGGACAAAGCCCACAAGGACAAAGGAAAACACGCTAAGTTTCAATCCCTATGGATTGGTCGTTACACAGTCCACAAAAAACCTGGCCAACACACGTATCATCTTCAATCACTTGACAGGAAGATTGACTCTCTCCCTGTCAATGGCCAAGACTTAAAACAATATTTTTCAATTAAGATCTAGGGCTGTGCCTTGCACTATGTACATAGTATTTTGTTTTCTGTTGTTTTGTTTTCTTCAGTTTTGTGTTATTTTTCTCATGTAAATAAGTGTTGTGCCTTACGACATTGTGGCTTCCAAGTGTATGTGTGGCTGAAGTACAAAGAGTATTGTGACATTACAGCGCTTGGCTAGTCCTTTGTCTGTCTTCCTTGTGTTGGTTGCATCTTTTGGCTAATGAAGCTCTGACAGAAAATACGATTTGTCCATAAGGATATTTTTGGTCCAACCATGAATCTGTGTCCAGTCTAGGAACCTCATGCCTATACTCAGTTTTCTTCTCTGGTGTTTTTAAGCTTATCTAACTAGTAGAAATGGAGAAGGGGAAAATCTAAATGAGAAAAGGTAAATCAGAGGTCTTTATGTGCTTCTCTGAAGGAACAACCTCTCATTCTCTCAATAAGTCAGGATGCCTCTTTCACCCCAAAATAAATAAGTGCTGATGCACAATTCTCTTTAAATAAATAAATAAAGGTGAAAAAAAGAGAAAGGATTCTTGCAAATAGAGGTGAAGCAAGCAACTACACCGGGGTACTATCCAAGCTCGTTGGAAGTGGAGCAATTCTTGTGCTCATGCGTGGCTTCATTGGGTTACTGTCTAGGCCTGTTGGCAATAGAGAAACACTAGAGATGCAAAACTATACTCTGAAAATATTAAGCTCACGAGCTAAACTACCCTTCCCAATCCGAAACATTGTGATTATGTTAAATCTTATGTTGTGTTAAATTGGGAAGGTACAAAGGGGACCATGTCTGCCCATGGGGTAAGTGGGGAAGCTAAAGTAATCTACAAGATGAATCGATACTCCCTGAATGACCAAGGCCCTGCACAAAAGAAACTAACCAAGATAGAGAAGCTGAAATTCAACCAGTGTGTCACCACGTGTTGTAGAGGTTGCAACACGCTTCAAAATTTTGGCTTGAACTCTAATTTTGGATCCTTCCTTGGTATTTCCTTTGATTGTTGAAAACACTTAAGCTCATTTCATGAGCTTTCCTAGAGTCCTTTGACCCCTTTTTCTTGTTTGATCAACTATCATCTTTTGACATGTTTGATTGTTTTTCCATGCTTGTAGACCTTTTTTGGCAGTTTTGAAGGTTGGTCTTTGTGTATACGAGTTTTTCTAGATATGTAAATGCCCATCACACTCATACACAAAGTTTTGAGCACTGTCGCACAAGTGTTGTCACGGTCATCCTAAAGTCTATGTCAAGTATCACACTTGTCACTTCTTGTTGTGAGACAGTCACACAGAGGGTTATTCTTTGTCTTGTTGTTCTGGTGGCCTATTTTTTTATGTCATCTAAGTATGCTAAGTGTGTGATCACAAGTTCAAGTTCTTCACAAGTTCATCTTCCTCTTGCACTTAGCTATTTTTCCGAAAATCTTCCCCACTGGGCAACTCAACTTCACCAGACCCCGACTGAACTGTGTACTACGCAATCTTAGTGCTGACTGATGTGACCTTGCTGCCTAGAACTGCGCAGTGTATACTAACTGTCGCCCAAGGCAGTTGCATTACACAATTTCAGAGCTCAAAATCCTTCTTGCACACCCATAATTCCGCATCAGTTCCTCCCAGTCTAACTTGAATTGCGCACTTAGCACTTTCGATCCTCAAGCTTCTCACCTTTCCTACTAGAACCCCATAATTCACAGAGAAACCAACCTCCCTTGGCCTCCATAACTACACTGAAGTGCCCCCTAGTGTCCTTCCTCAGCCGGAGCTCACTAATCTCAAGAACTGCGCAGATCTATCCTTAAGGTCTCTATGCTGGCTAGTTCCCCTTGCCCCTAAAAACTGCGCAGATGTGCCTCCGAGGGTCCCATCCCACATCAACCACTGACTACCTAAACTGCGCAATCCTAAATCCCAGTCACCACTGCGAAATGTTTCTCCTCAGTGAGGACTGTTCTCAAGAGTTCCTCACTCAAGATTGAGTTGCGATCTGTGCAGTCTCAATGATCATCCTCTCTCTGTGTCACCTAGAACTGCACAATGCGTAGTTACTAGGCCCTTCCTCCTAGCCTGTCACATGTCCCCTGCTAAGTTCATTGATAATAATGCATCACCTTAGACTAGGGAGTTTTTAGATTGATTTCGTCTCGTCATGAGTGAATGGAAGGAAGAGGTACACTGTCAAATCATGGCAACATGATGAAGAAGGAGAAGAAGGAGGAAGCATGCCTAAAAACTCACTTATAGCTGGATGGACAAATGAACCTACCAAGAGCAAGCAAAAGGAACACATGTATAGAACCACCTCTCAAGACCAAAGATCATTGAAGACCCTGCATCAACAAGCTATGCGAAGGAGGAGAGAAAGTATATCCAAGAACACATCTATTGCGCAGCAAAAACAACGACTTGACATTGCCACATCATCAAGTCAGTCCATGTCAGCAGTGTCATGTCATGATTTGTCATATGCCACATCACTATTGTGGGCCATGTATATTGTAAATCAAGTGTATTGTAAAGTTGAAGTCCAATGGACGCACATGAATATGAAGAATCATGTGAGTTGAAAATCCATCAGAAGTTGAACAATCATGAGGGTAGTTAAAGAGTCACAAGGGGTAAGTATTACCCCTTTGTTATATATACCGCCCTCACTGTATGAGCATAAGAATTTTCACCTTGGCTCCTCCCACAAAGCATTAGAGAGTTCAGTTAGTTCTTTGAGGAGCAAGGAGTGGCTCCAATGTCCCACTATTGGGGCTAGTGATGTACAATGTAAATATGTGTCTTAGAAATTTTGCTTGATTACATAAGCCTTTTCAATTAGGCACGTTTCCATGCGTGGCTTATAAATGTTTGTAAGACTATTCTGTGAACATTTGCATTTCATGGTTGCTTTCACATGTACTAAGATAGTTGAACTATTTCATTTGTCTTAGTGTTTATCTTGTTGGGAATGTGATATAATGGTTGTCACTATTGTCTCATCATTCTCGACTGTTCCACGGGATATCAGGGAGACCTTTCCTTGCTCGTCGATTATAACAACCGTCACATCTGCTATGGACTACTCTGTTGGATGGTAGACATATTTTCCCTTGTTCATTGGTTGTAACGATAGTCACATCCTTTGTGGACTATTCTGGTGGACGTTGGACATGTCTTTCTGGTTCATGTGTGTCTCTTCCTGGGTGGTACTATTACCTCTCACTTAGAGGCTCACTTTTCTCCCCCCTTTTGCACTAAGAGAACCTAGACACAGTGATGTTGCACACTCACCAGGCACACTCAACTTGCATTTCGAAGATACCATTGCATCACTCTCTTGTGCTGACGGCTAGAGCGGAGGAAAATCTTTAAGTATTTGGCAACCAGGCCATTATACTAGATGAGACTTGTACTCCAAACGGTGTGAGGTCTGATTGGGACTTCATATAGGGGAGATCCCCTGAATGTTGGTGTGTTCAGCACCGTCAACAAACCTCTAGAGAAGGAATTCAAGATCTCTATACTTGGTAAATGGTTAAAGCCACCTTAGAAGCTTTTGGAAGGAGAAGATTCGAAAATATTTTTTAATTTTGCCAAAATTCTAAAACCATTACACCTGTAGAGTAGAGAAACCTGCGATGATCGATGAAGGTGTTCAGTTATGCAACTTGCAACCATTATAAGTGGACATGCATGCATGGTGATGTGAGGCTAAAAATAGTGTATTTGAGCTAATTGACCAAAAAACTCAGAGTTTTTGGAGATGTAATGCTTAGGACTTTACAAAGGGATTATAACAAAAT